>LOJH01006967.1:1493-31676 GCA_001685095.1 Ellobius talpinus | reverse complement strand
CAGCAGTAAAAAACAATGACATCTTGAATTTTGCATGCAAATGGATGGAAATGGTTTCTTATTTTTTGATCAGAAAGGAACATGAGGTTGGGTCATTGGGTGAGTAGCAAGGTTGAGAGGATCTTGGAGAAGATAGGGAAGGGAAATAATATGGTAAAACACCCCCCTTTCCTACAACATTATTGTCCAGTTGAGACAGAAAGAGCACTGCAAATACCTGGAGACCCATCATTCTAATAGAACAGGAGATCTCAGAGTGTTCTTTGGATCAGTACCATTAGTGTGACATATAAAGTTGTTAAATTGTATAATTTGAATTGTCTAGCCACACTCTACACCTGTTCATTTAGAAACTATAGATAAGGTTGTGTCTTCTCTATTTAATGGACATTTTGAGTAGTTATCAATCTTGGGTGAGCAAAAATAGAACCACAACAGGAACTTTAAGCCATGTAAGAGCCCAAAGTCCTGCCTCCAGACATTTTTAAAAAGCTCCTTCAGTAATTATAATTCGTTGTCAGAATTAAGAATCACTATTATAGTCTTTCTGCTTTTTAGGCATTTCACACACACACACAAATTTAAATTGTAGAAGATGCATTTTTTTCTCATGAAAAGATTTCACAGGTAATGTGTTAACAACTTATAAGGCAATTTTATAATTTTACAACAGTGTTTTTTTCAATTTGGATAAATTTGCTTCACCGGAGATATTTAACTACATATGAAGGGCTTTGTTGTTATTATTGTAATAATTGGGAAGGAGCTACCAACATTTATTGTTGCTATGAAATAGTCTATGATCTATAGAAATAGAGGTACAATATATCTCACACAACAATTATTTGGCACCAATTGTAATCAGTGTTGAGATGGAGAAAGCCACCTTTTGGAGGATACTAGTATTCTATTCTCTGACAATATTAGATTTCAGCCAATACATTAAATGTATTTTATAACATTTAATGTCCACAGGCTGTGAAGGTATTGAGAACATGTGAGTTATGTGGTCTGCTAGGTCTCACGACATACTTTGTCACAAAGATTAGAGTAAGGGGTATGAGTTTTATTTGTGTGTGTGTTTCAGTAATAACACATTGTTTTTCATTTCAAGTTGCAGAAATAAAACCTGAAAATGAATTGAATCATTCTGAGTCCATACAATGTAGTGGGATTCTTTTTCTCTGGTTTCTGTCTCTTCATTTCATACTAGAAATGAAGGCTAGGTGAGATTCTTTCTGTCAATAACAAATGAAATTAACTGTAGGGTCTCGGGTGTATTCCAGAGTGAATGATTAAAAATCATTGGCAAATACTAAGCTGTCGCTGTAACCTTTCTGTGCTTGGTATTTTGACTGACGGTCCCCTCTTTACAGTTTAGTGAAGTTGTAAAAAGAGAGATAAGAAACCCACTGATGGGCCAGACAGTCAAATACAGAATATGAAAAGGTCAATGCCAAACTCTGCTTGCTGATGTGACTCTGGCTGGCTTAGTCTGCGTGGGCATATGACATAGTGGCTTTGAGCTATTGACTTAAAGTGAAAAAGACAGATGGCCCTGTGGCAAGTGGAGCAGGAAAATCTTTAGTTTGAATCCTATTGGAAGATTGGAACCCAACTTTGGCTAAAAGTTAGGCCCAGATAATGACATGAATATTTCAAACATAATGTTAAGGGGCTGGTAGCTTTGAAAACTTTGTTGAGCATGTTATCAGTCTCCTCTTTTTCTTCTACCTTCTTCCAATAAGATTTCAGTGCTTTTCAGATTTTAAATATCTCCCACCTCTCTCTCTATATACTCACACACACAAACACACACAAACATGTTTGTGCAGATTCCTCTGTCTCTGAGTTATCTAATCCTCTTTAATTTGGGTAAATTGTTCAACATTTTGGTCTTAGTTCTACTTCTTCCTGTATGTGTGTCTGTTTTCATCTTTTCAAGACTCCCTTGTTCTATAATGTAGTTTCATTTTTTCAGGCACTGTGAGTATAGCCAAGGTGTGGTACCTTGTTTCTTCTGCTTAAGATCAACCTATAAAAGCTAACACCCAGAGAAATATAACTGGCATGATAAACTATAAGTTAGGAGGCCCATAAGGTTGGACTAGTTTGCTTGCCCATAATAAATACTTTCAACTATGTGTTGTCCAGTTCTATTCTCTTATGAGAGTAAGGTAGACCAATCTGGGAAAAAGAAAAATCTCATCTGGGAAAACCCCTCTGTGTTGGCTACTCTTCTGTCAACCTGACATACAAACTAGAATTTATCTGAAAGGAGGAAAACTTAATTGAGAAAATGCCCCTATAATGTCAGGCTGTAGGGCATTTTCTTAATTTGTTATTGATGGGGGAGATTCCAGCCCATTGTGGATGGTGCTATCCCTAGGCTGGTGGTACTGGGTCCTATTAGAAAGCATGAGAAGCAAACCAGTCAGCAGCACTGCTCTGTGGCTCTGTATTATCTCCTGTCTTCAGGTTCCTGCCCTGTTTGTGTTCCTGTCCTGACTTTTCTCAATGATGCACAGTGTATGGACATGTATGTGAAATAAACCGTTTCCTTCCCAACTTGCTTTTTGGCCATGGTGTTTCATTACAGCAATAGAAACCCTAAGTAAGACAACCTCTATGAAATGGGCTTGTAGGCAAATCGCTGGGGCATCAACTGACATGGGAAAGTCCAGCTCACTGGGGAGAATGGATCCCTGGGAAGGTTGTCTTGGGTGGATAGCAAGCTGTAAGTAGCACCATTCCATGGCCTCTGCTTCACTTTCTGCCTTCACATTCCTGCCTTGAGTTCCTGTCTGACGTCCTTTTGTGATATAATGTGATGTGGAACAATAAATTGAAATAAACCCTCTCCTCCACAAGTTGCTTTATTTATACAGTTTTATCACAGCAATAGAAACATAATTAATATACCACCCATAACTGAGGGGAACAGTGATAGAAATATAATTAATATACCACCTATCACTGAGGGGGAGTCAAGGAAGAAACTCACGCCATTAGTCACATCACTTCTATAGCTAGGATCAGAGAGATATAAATGTACCTGTGCTGCCTGTGTGTTCATATTTATACTAAGCAATTATTTTGTACTTTTATAAGATCCAGTCCATGAAATGCTGATGCCCACATTCAAGATAAGTCTTCCCACCTCAACAGTCAAGACAGCGCTCCACAGAATTTCCCACAGAGCAGCTTTATCTACATAATTACTCAACTGAAGCTCTTCTCTCAGGTAATTCTAAGTTATGGCAATTTGCCACAAAAACAAACCACCACAAATGCTTACCCTTCAAGGCTCAGTCCTCTCAGTTTAAAGCATGGTGTTTCTATTATGCACCTCACACTGTTCCCTAGAAGCTGTGTACTGTTTCCTATCACAAGGCAGCATCCTCTGTCAAAAACTCCAATTTTTCATATCCGCATCTACTTCTATATGTCTATCCTTCTCTTTTCCCAAGAAGTATCCCATGATCATTTTCCCCTCAAATATATTCTCCACCTGAATATTTAGAAGATGTAACACAATTTGCATAGGAAAAATCTTATGGAAATCATTTATGGCTTTTTCACATAGTTGTTTCATTTGTATTGCTCTATGGTATTTTATTTTGTGAATAAAGTAGAATTTGCTTATCCATTGTACTGTTGATTTATATTTAGAATAATTCTAGGCTTTGGGTACAATCATAATATTGGCACAACCCATAGTTCTGCTATGAGCAATGTATTTTATGTATTGTGGCAAACATTCATATTTCCATTAGAGATATAACTCTGAATAGAATTTCTGGACATTGGGTTATATATATGTACATATCAGTAGTTACTCCCAAAATTTTCCATGACTGTTATAAATGAATTTTCTCATATCACCAATATGTACATTCTAAGTATTTCACATTTTTATCAGTAGTTATTATCACTAGGTTTTCCGTTTAGCCATTGTCTTCGTTAGGTTTCTATTGTGACTAAAGTCCATGACCAAAACCAGTTTGAGGTGGAAAGAGTTCATTTCATCTTACAGTAACAGTCCATTACTGAGGGAATTCAGGACAGTAACTCAAGTCATAAACTGAAGCGGAGGTCATGGAGGCGAGCTCTGTACTGGCTTGTTCTTTATGGCTTGCTCAGTTTGCTTTGTTAAACAACTCAGAAACAGCTGCCCAGGGGAGGGACCACCTACGATAGTCTGGGCCCTCCCACATCAATCATTCATTAAGAAAACACTCAATTGGTTTGGTCGCAGGCCAATCTTCTGGAGGCATTTTCTCAATTGATACCCCCTCCTCTCAGATGTGTCAAGTTGACAAAAAAAAACAACCAGCACAGATGGTAACCTAGAACTGTAACTTGGAATTATAAGCTAGTCATATATATCCATTCTTCTCTTGTATTGATTTTGATTAGGGTATTTTTATTATAGCAACAAAATGAAACTAGAATAACGTTTTTTCTAAAAGTCATAGATGGAATACCTGGTGTTACTAGAATGTAGATCCTGATTGGCCTATTCCAGAGTTGCTGAGATTTAATTTAAGTTAGAAGAGTTCTTTGAGATTTGATAATAGAAGTAAAACACAAAGACCACGGCAATGGAATGCACAGAAAATGGCAGTTTGTGAAGGAGCACTTTCTTGGTGAACAGAAATGATCGCCTCTAGAAATTTTGAGCTGGGCTTTAAAGTAGAAGCAATCAGCAGGCTGACAAATAGAAATAAGGACTCAAACAGGTAAGAGCATAAGTTGTTTTTAGTAAAACTTTAGTGCATTACTGAATATTTCCAAGATATGCATGAAACACAGAAGAACTCTCTGTGGGCAGCTGCACAAAAATAAGTAGCCTTAGCATGTTACCATCCCCACAAATGGGGAAATTCAATAATCAACTGTTCTCTTGGCTTGACTTTTTCTCAGATAAGCTTATTGACAGTCATATTAACTCTCACAAACAGAATTGTTGGCAACATTCCAGCTTAAACATACATTTAGCAGCACTGTTCTCAAAAGTAGCATGCTGTTTTGTTGCCCTTTGTGTATATGCAAACATGCTGTCTCATTCTTTTGAATTCCCAATTGAAGTTCAGTGGGCCTTTTGACTCCTTTGTGCCCAGCAGGCTTTATGGAATGCTTTTTCACTGAGTTGTGTCACACAATTACTACAAAAATGGGGAACTTGTCAAAGTATTATTTCTCTATTATCTTGATTTCTAGCTTCATTTTTTCATTGAAAGTATGGAGCAATTGGGAAATTATGAGGATTCATATTAGAATTCCTAATCTTGTGTAGTGTGCTTTTTATGAGACTGAAGTACTTCCACCCACATGTCACTTGGTTGCGTTTCTCTTCTGTGTGTTAACTAAAACCGAAGGAAATAGTCTTAGTAGGTAGGGTTCCTTTTATTGTTTTCTGGTTTTTACTTTCACCTCATATTGAGAAAGGCAAATCTAATAATATCTACTTTAATATTTCTCTTTATGTGGATGTCTGATACACTTGTCAATATGCATTATCAGTCAATGATACTTCAGTGGTATTACTTCTTTTTCTTATGGAAGGGTGAAAATATAAAGTTTCTTGGGATATGAGTCATTCCAGTCAGCTGGGCTGATCACTCCTTCCAAAATCTAATTGCATGCTTATTGAAGTAATCAACTCCATATGGTTTTTAGTCTTCACTCAGAGATATTACTATGTTAGTAAATGACTGCTAAACTGTCTCCCTGCTCTTTCTTATGCTCATAAATTGTAAGTTTTACACTATTTTAAAAATCAAAAACCCTCTGACCTTCCTAATGTTTTAACAAGTTTCTATTTCTGACTAGTTAGCTGTATATAAATATTCTAAAAGGAAGTGCAATGGATTGATATAAAGTCCTTGGTGAAATGCAAAATGCAAACATTTTTTTCTTTCCATATGGTACTATGTGTCATATTAACCTGACCAATGTTAATCACATAGAGCGTCTCGAAGAGTTACAGGCATTAAAAAGTCATATCTCATTTTGATTATCAGGTGTCCTAGTTTGCTTTTACCTGCTGTGATAAAATATTCTGACTACAAATAATTTAAGGGATGAAAGGATTTATTTGGCTTATATTTCAGTGTCACAAATCCATCACTGAGGGAAGTCAGGGCACAAACTTGTAAGTTGGAAGTGATTCAGAGGCCATAGAGGAATGCTGCTGGCTTGCTCCAAGGCTCCCATTCAGCTACCTCTCTAAGGCCCAGCTGCCCAAGGGTGGCATCACACACAGTGGGCTAGATTGATCCCTCCCACGTAAATCATTAAGAAAAATGCCCTCACAGACTTGCTTACAGGTCTGTATTATGGTTACACTTTTTTTTCAGTGTAGGTTCCCTCTTCCCAGAAGACCCTAGCTTTTGTCAAGTTGACTAAAACCTATCCAGCCACCAGATTAGCAAATAATGTACTAAAATTAGTGTATTGTAGGCAGTGTCTTCCAAGTTCTTCCCTTACATTTTCCTATTTATAACCATTTATTTGCACTGAAGCATGCTAGTAATGTTTTTTTAATTCAAAATCCTTTCTTTAATCTCCCCCATGTGTTATATATATATATATGGAAGACATTGGATATCCTTTTGTATCAATCTCTATCTTTTCTCCCTAAGACAGAGTCTCTCAGTAAACCCAAAACTTGCCTTTATTTGTCTGGATATGCTGCATGGGTTGCAAGACCCAGTAATCTACTTTCTGCTCCCCAGCTCCTCAGTGCCGTACACACCACCACCACCACTACCCACCCCCAGCGCCACTGTCTATGTGGATGCTAGAAATTCAAATTTAGATACTCATGCTCGTGCAACAAGCAGTCTTCCTGGCTAAGCCTTCTCCCCAGACATTATATAATCTCTTAATGAGTCATAAATTATAGAGTGAACAGGACTCTGCAAACTGTAATTTCTAACAAGCTTTCCAAACTGCTTCAGACCTACTCTGCCTGTTGCATACCATATTACAATCACATTGGATGCTTTTCTGCTTGGCTTCATGTAAATGCTCCAAGACTTCTCTGAGCTCAAGGTTTATACAGTTACCTCGACAAGGAACAACTTTATTCCTCTTCTAAATATTCCATATGATTATTGAATCCCCAATTACTGCACTTAATCTCCTCTATTGGTTAGCATTATCTGTTCTAGAACATAGCTTTCATGAGCAGAGGGTATCTGACTCATCATTCCATCACCAAAATGAAACAAAATTTCAGACACATTGATTGTAGTCTTAGTATTTGCTGAATAAGTGATTTGACTTTAGAGACTATCAGGTTCAATTTTTATTTGTAGATCAATAAGTTGGACACATGCAGGTATCATGATTGACAAATGATGTACATTTGTGAACAGCAGAATTAGAAACAGAACAAGATGATACAAATAACTTGGGGATTTTTATGCTGAGAAATCATGTATACTCAAAAGTCCCTTTTTCAAGGGAAATGTTCTTATCTGCAATTACATGGTACTTTAAGAAGTGAGTTTTTGACTTATAATATCTGTAGACCCCACCACATAAATCAACTAAATCAGTCCTGTGGCTACTTCAGTCTTTTGAATTGAATCTTTTTGCTTAATGATATAAACCCTTTACATATTAATATAAACATAAGAAGCAGATGGCTATTTGTGTTAATAAGCTCTGCTACTTAGAAACACATGGATTTAATTTTTGCTTGTCTTTGTTGATTTTGCTTTTCGTAAATTATAGAATGCTCATCTAGTATACTGTCTTAATGGTTACATTAAGACATAATTTGCATACCATAAATTTACTTACTTTAGTTTTTATAATTCACAGATACAAGTGATCACATCATCATCCACTTTAAAAACATTTTTATTAACAAGTAAGAAACCACACATGAATTAGGCGTTCTCTATTGTACTTCATGTGCTTTTCAGCCTTTAGCAATCATTAATATACTTTGTCTCCATACTAGCCTACTATGAACATTTCATATAGGTGGAATCATTTGGTCTTTTAAAATTATCTTCTTTCATTTAGCATAAGGTTTGAGGTACAACTATGCTGCAATACATAATAGTACTTCATCACTATTGATGACAAAAATGATATTCCTCTATATGTGTATAATACAATTTGGTTTTCAACTATATGCAAATAAATATTTGTGTTGTTTCTACTTTTTGAAAATAACTTCTAGGAATATTTGTAAGTTTTCATATGAACATATTTTTAATAATCATGGATATATGCCTGAGTGGAAGTCATGGTCATTTGTAATTATAAGTTAGAATTTTAGAATAATTGACTTAAAAACTTTTTAAAGTAGGAATCAAATTTGCATTTCCAGCAGTAAATGCTGGAGTAAATTAGGTTCCTAAGTTATTCATAAACTAACTGACACATCATATTTTCTCTTTTAAATATCAGCCATTGTAGTGTATGTGAAGTGGGATCTTTCTGTGGTTTCCTTTGCAATTATTTAGTGGGAAATAATGGTGAGCACATTTGCATGCTCTCATTGATTATTTTCATTTTCATATCTTCAAAAGAGTAATTCAGGTCAGGTGATAATTACTTTCAGTATGATTTGGCTATGCGATGGCAGCTTTGTTCCTAGTATGGCAATGTTGAGAAATGTAAGAAACTTTATTGGATTGTTTATTGATTTTGAAGAGTTGTATGCAGTGTGTTTTGGGAATTGAGCATATCCTTCAAATTTCTGATCTGCCAGTCATCCTTCACTCACCACTGTCCCTTGCATTTTTACCTTTTGTTCGCCTAGACAACTTTACTTACACCATGTGATTTCATGTGACTATATAAAAGTCAGGAACCATAGTTGAGAGAAAACATATGATATTTGTCTTTCAGAGGCTGGCTTAATTCATGTACTATGATTACCTCTAGTTGCATCATTTTTCCCAAATAACATTACTTCATTGTCCTTTATGTCTGAAATTTTCCATTGTTCATGTCTGCTACATTCCTTTATCCATTTTTCTGATTTTTGCACCTATATTTTTTTTACTGCGAATAGGTATTCAATAAGCATTTATGTACAAGTTTCTCTGTGATATGTTGACTTGGAGTTTGGGCTGGCTAGTTTTTATGTCAACATGACATAAGGTAGGGTCATCTGGGAAGAAGGAATCTTACTGGAGAAAATGTCTCCAAGATCAGACTATAGAAAATGTAGAATTAGTAATAGATGTGAGAGGGCCTAGCCCATTGTGGGTGGTGTCATTCTTTGGCAGGTGGCCCTGGGGTGTATAAGAAAACAAACTGGGCAAGCCCTCCTAAGCAAGCAGTGCTCCTGAATGACTTCTGCTCTGTTTGCTGTCTCCAGGTTTCTTCCCTGCTTGAATTCATGCTCTGAATTCTGTAAGTGATAAACTGTGATAGGGAACTTCAAGCTGAAATAAACCCTTTCTTCCCCAGGTTGCTTTAGGTCATAGTGTTTATCACATCAATGGAAACTCTAAGTATCTTTGGGAAAATATCCAGGAGTGCTTTGACTAGTTCCAACACTTCATATTATCTATTTTCTTATGGAGAACCTTCCATATGGATTTCCAAAGAGCTTGTGTCCTTGGGTGCTGGAGAGTTTCAGAGGTGGGGAATAGTGATATTTGATTGGGTTTTCAGCAAGGCTTAATATTTTATCAATATGAGACATTCTTTCTCTTTCAGGAAGCTGGATAATTGTTTAAAACCCTGGTTCTGCCTCAGAACATCTCTTTCTCCTTTGCTTGTACATGACCTTTCAGGATATGGAGCTTTTTCCTTTTCCACTTATCTATAATGTTGTAATAAAACCTAGAATATTTAATATAACAAGTGGAACATCCATTTTTAATTTTTGGCTTTGTATATTGAGTTATGATAATTTTTTAACATATTCTAAGTATAAATCAACTGCCATTTGTGTAAATGCAAGCATTTTATCCAATTATGTATGTTGTTTTTTCATAGTTTTGAAGATATGATTTGAAACAAAACATATTTTTCATGTTTTGTGAAGTGTAATTTTATTTTTGTCACTTGTTCTCCAGTATTTTATCTACGAAATCTCTGACTAACTCAATGTATGAAAAAAGATGTTCATTCTCTTATCTGTTTTATTGTTTTATGTGGTACATATTCGTCTTTGACATATTTAGAGTCGGTTCCTTCCTATGGTGTGGAAAGAACCCACATTTATTCTTTTGAAAATGATTATCTAGTTACATAAACATCATTTATTGTAAATACTATTCTTTATTTTACTGAACTGTTTCAGGGCCCTTTTCAAAACCAACTGTGTGTACCTGTATGGGCATATTTTCAAATGTCAGGCAGTATGCAATTCTTCCTACAAAGAACCTTTTGGTCAGACTGAGTGACAGCACAGAATCTATTCAGAACTTTTGTGAATGTGTGCACAATTTTCGATATGCACATGTACATGAATGTAACCTTGTAGTTTCCTGGAATTATGTAGGGGATTTTCAAAGAAAACCCATTTCAAACAAATGGATCTCAACATTCTGCAGCTTTTTTATTCAGGTTATTTTAATAGCCTAATGTTTGGCCAGCTGTTATTTATTATATCCAATAGCCTCATTATTAAATAATTGCCAATAATAGTTATCAGGAGCTCCTCTCTAGCAAAGGACTGTGTATGTCAGGTGATTGCTGCATTAGGTCAATTAAAAATAAGACATGGAAGGAGGATGTTCCAAGACATCACAGGACAGGTCAGTAATTACATTTCTCTGAGAGTTTTAAAAGTGTTTCAGTCCTATTCTAACACTTCCAGTGCTGCTCGGTTGTTGCTTTCCATTGTGACAGTATAGCATTGAGCTTTGCTTTCATTATGGAACTTAGCAAAGAAGGTAGGAATGTATCAAGTTAAAAACACCATAACATTGATTTTTTTCCCTAATAGTCACATATTTTTCTTCAACAAATTTTCATCAGATTATTGCATTTATTCTATTGATTTCCAGGTTTCTGTAAAAGTTTACTACTATACTTTTAGCCTGAGCTTTCATTGTCTTACAGTGATTTTTGGATGGTACTCAGTTTTCATTTCTGCTGATGATATCTATTTTTTATAATTATCATTTTTACTCTGTCTAAAAATTGTCAATTGTTTGGCCCTATCTACATATTTTGTTTGTTTGTTCGAATAGTATAATTATTCCTCAAAATCCTAAAATAATGCATATGACTAGAAATATTAATCACAGTTGTGAGTCTCATGGTGATTATAAGGGATATGATATGACACATAAAAGTCATATTATAAAAGCTCTCATCTTATAGAATAAATCTGAATAAAGTATCTTTCTCAAAAACATAAGTCAAAGATGACAAGGCAAGTGGGTGAAAGGTAAAGAGAAAAGAACATTAAAAAATGTAGCTATTCCCTCCAAAGAACTATAATTTTAAAATATACAGTTTCCAAAAGCTGTGAAAGGCAGAGATCAGTCAAGGCAGAAGTCAGAACATTACAGGATGAAATAGAAAACATGATCAAAGAGGATGGTAAAATTATTGAAGTATTAAATGAATTTCTTAATGGATTTACATGGAAAGATACTAGGCAAATGCCAGCTGTCGTTTGCTATTTACATATCATCTTACTGGACTTCAAAGTCAGCATTGCTGAGAGCTTAAGCCAGCCTTGGAGATTCAAAAATCAACAGTTTCCCCAGCCAGATGGTGCTAATCCTAGGTACCCAGCTCAGACCAGAGCTACCTTTCTCAGTGATCAAGGATAATATGGAAGAAAAAGACCTAAGCCAGACTTAGCTGCTGCTGGAACTACTGGGAATACTGTGGTGCTTCTCTCTTCTTTGTCTTGAGGGAGGCTTCTGGAAATGAGCTACCGTTTGGGTGGGGTTTTAAAAACATGAAACTGCCTCACTTCTCAATCAAAGTAGGGCCTTCTTTATGACAGAAAGCTGTGTCTATGTATAAAACAGGAATTACTAACAGGTTTAAAAATCAGTTTCCTAACCTAATACATGATTTAAGAAATAAAAAAAAGCTGTAGCAGTTTTGCATCTTTCCCTAGAAGATGTTTCTCAGACTTTTCACATTTCTTTCATTTTCCTTTTAATTCTCTTATTATTGTTAAGGAGAACTCATACAGAGAGGTGCATAAAATGTGAATATACAGCTCAATAAATTATCACAAAGCAAATACCCAGGTAACTACCAACCAAGTCAAAAATAGAATGTTCACAACACCCCAGAGGCCTTCCTTCACTTTTCTTCTTAAGGAATGCATTGAAATTAATTTTATTTTAATGATTTCATGACAATTCTAGCAATGAAAGAATTTTGGTGAGCTTAGAGAATATTTTGAAACAAAATTTAGAAAACAGTATGTTGTAGAGATTCTAAACTTAGAAACTTTAAGCTTGTGATAGAGAAAAAACCTTGCATATTAATGACTCCAGAGCTTGCCCCTCCTCTACAAAATAAAGGTTATTTCAAATGTGGAAATTTAAGCAGAAATACCAGTTAGCAGAAAAATATCACTGTCTTCATTTTATCAATATTGAGTGTTGAATACAGAACCCAACTCTAGTTAGACAAACACTGAGCAATATCCCTAACCCCATTATCCTTGTTCTATGAAATGAGCAAACTAGATCTAAAATCACATATTTGGATGCTGCAAGTTCATATACTAATACCGCATCTGTCCAAACAATTCATAAATCATATCAGTGATTAATGCTAACATGGAACAATGTGCCAAGTACTGTTTTAAGCAGTCTGTACCTATCATTTTGCTTAATTATTTAATCTTCACAAGTCTTGGAGAAAAAGAGGGGAAAAAGTGGTACATAGTGTCCCTAGTAGGAGATAGCAAAGCTGCCATTCATATTCGGACTGACTGGTAGTAGATCTGTACTTAATGTTTAAGCTCTTCTGGTTCTCTGTAAGGAATTTAAAATGGATATTCCCTGTATAAACTTTTGAGCTATCTTTGGTTATTATCCATAGCAACTATGCATGTTAATAGCTTAATTATGAAGAATAACTCTGTTAGCATAACTGTGATCATTTATTAACTGCTCTATAATGTAGAGAACACTGAATCTGAGGTTACTATTGTGACATGAAAGATTCACAAAATTCAACCATACTGGACAAACTCCAAAACATTTTCATGTGGGTATAAACTTTTCAATATAGACAAAAACTCTCTTTCTGAGGCATATAACATAAAGTACAAGTGTATGGGTGATTGCCTACTATTAATATTATAGATAGTACATACTTAATATAGTACTAATATAATTTGGTACCACTTTCTTAACTTGTGTTAAATGATCAGTAATTTTATCACCATTGCTTCTGCACTATAACTGAAACATGTCAACCCATAGGAAAAAACAAGTGATATCTTAATTTTATTGTGAAGAGAGTATTGATGTTGTATGCTCCATGGAAGAATCTAGGGAGCCACCAGCTGCCTACCAAATATGTTTTGAAACATCTTGAATTTGTAGTCATTTAATTTTTATGTTCCAACTTTCAAATAATTGTACCATGTGAAATGAAATGTCTCTTGCTCCAGATTATGATGTGCAGTTGTTTAACCACATTGCTTATAAATTTACAAAATTGAGTCTCTAGGTTGTCAATGTCCACCCTCAAATACCACTGATATTTTCTGAAAGCTATGAGTCATCCCAACCCAAACAAAACAAAAACAAACCAAAAACTGAGGTATCACAGTCATGAAAATGAGAACTCTCTGACACAACATTAAACTCTTCTCTTGAACTCTTGCAACCCAAAATTCTACTTGTGACCCTGATGTGGGATCCCCCTTTGTATGCTGTGAATATGTTTTATTACCATTGGTTAACAAAAAAGCTTCTTTGGGCCTGCAGCAGGGCAGAATATAGCCAGGTGGGAAATCTGAACAGAGATACACAGAGAGAGAGAGAGAGTGTAGAAGAAGTCAAGGAGATACCATGTAGCTGATGAAGGAGACAGATGCCCAGAACCTTTACCAGTAAACTGATGTGGGATTTGCTCTGTATGCTGAGATTATCATTAATGAATAAAGAAACTGCTTTGGGCGTATATCAGGGCAGAACTTAGCTAGGCAGGGAAAAACTAAGCTGAACACTGGGAGGAAGAAGGGCGGAGTCAGAGAGAAACCATGGAACTACCTCCTGAGTCAGATGTGCCAAAACTTCGCCAGTAAGCCACTGCCACATGGTGATACACAGATTAATGGAGATGGATTAAATTAAGATGTAAGAGTTAGCCAATAAGAAGCTAGAGCTAATGGGCCAAGCAGTGATTTAATTAATACAGTTTTGTGTGATTATTTCGGGGCTAAGTGGCTGGGAACTAACAAGCATCCCCCTTTCTCCAACAGTAAACCAAAGCTTTGTTGCTACACACAAGTTAATGGAAATGGGTTAATTTAAGATGTGTTAGCTAGAAATATGTATAAGCTATTGGCCAGTGTTGTAATAATACAGTTTCTGTATGATTATTTGAGTGTGGGTGGCCAGGAAATGTATGAGTACTCTCTGCCTACATGACCCTGTATTACTGATTCTTTCCAATGAAACTAATAGCAATGTCTTTAATGAACTCACTTCTTTACTTGAAATTTGTCAAACAAATTGAGTAAATGATTGTTGATGGCTGGTTGAAAGTAAACTGGATTCTACAAAGGATAATGAATTTGCCTCCTTCATTATATTCATCATAGAAAAAGTAGATGTTTCCATTGAACTGCTCTCCCATCTGTTTCAAAGTCACTGGTCATCCTTTAAGACTTTCAGGAACTGGGAATGTTTTTCTTTGCACCTTGATGTGGGATTCTCCTCTGTATGCTGTGAAAACAATTGGTTAATTAATAAAGAAAACTGCCTTGGCCTGTTGATAGGGCAAAACTTAGGTAGGCGGGGAAAACTAAACTGAATGCTGGGAGAAAAAAAGGCCAGACACAGAGGGAAACCTTGTAGCCCCAACAGAGACAGATGCTAGAACTTTAGCCAGTAAGCCACAGCCACATGGTGATACACAGATTAATAGAAGTGAGTTAAATTAATATTTAAGAGTTAGCCAATAAGAAGCTAGAGCTAATGCACCAAGCAGTAATTTAATTAATACAGGATCTGTGTGATTATTTTGGGGCTGAGCAGCCATGAACTAACAAGCAGCCTTATTACAACAGCACCTTACATATAGCAGAAAAACAAAGAATATGAACCAGGTCTTTTCCTCCTGCCTTGGGCATGGCTCTTGGTAGATAGTTTACTATGGCAGACACATTTGAAGGTGATCATTCTGTTTCACTTGATATGGCTTCTTGGTAACAGGTCTTTATAAAATGTAATAAAGGGATGAGATTATTTTTTAGGGAATCTGACCTGTGGAATTTTGATACTATGGAGAATATGTGACCTTACACTACTGCAAGTAAAAGCTGTGTGAGGGTATAAAGAAAATCTGTGCCTGAGAAATACAAGAGTGATCACCTGTGTTATCCTTTTATCATAGTCATTGGTATCTACTATTTGAAGAGTTGAATTTGTTTTGTAGGGTTTCTGCTTTTCCCTTACTCTTCATAAATAAACCCCACAAAATACTTGTATACATAGCAAATATTAGAATGTTGGAGAAATACAATTTTATGTTAGAAAAGCTATTGATTATTTTCAGCTGTATTCAAATTGTAGTAAAGATACAACATTCTCACTGGATTTTTCATATTTTATGAAGGTGACAAAATTATTCCTTTGTACAAATATTAGTTAAATATGTAATAGCTACAAATATCTATAGGGTATTTGTGAAGACTCAAATGGGGATGGAGGATAGGAAACACAGAGGGAGATAGATGAGTTTCAATTACTAATAATAGGAGTAAGTAATTATAGGGAAAGGTAGAATGTTGAGCCAGAATGAGGCCAGACAAACTCACAGTTCCAATTATAATGTTGTTGGTGGAGAAGGACCTGTCTAGGTGTATAGTGTTCTCCTAATGTGTCCTTCTCGGATATTCATACATAGAGACTTGTGGTTTGTGTAGAGCCTCAATTATAGGCAGTACCTCAGGATGAGGAGACTGCTGTTCAAGAATATTACTCAGCTACCAAAACAAGACAGATCTTGTCTATGGAGAGAACATTTTAGGCTCCTTTAGTCTTGTCACCACCAATGTAGTAATGAATCCCATCTGGGAAGGAGTTACTTTTCCTTTCTTAGCTAACAGCATTAAGAGTTTACTGCCAAAGAATTGGTTAATATTAGTTAGTTTTAAGGGTAAGATCCTGAATCTAAGAGCAATGAAGTGAGCATTTAATATCATGCAATTTTCTCACTTAATTATGATTATTCTAGTTAGGTAATTAGTATCATGGGATGAGATATGTATCAAAAGATCTTTGAGAGTGCCTCCTCTATATAGAAGATAAGAGGCAAAGTCAAAAATCAAAAAGAATGTCATCTTCAATCCCACTCAGCTTTGATTTGGAAAGGAGGCAGTTAAGTTACAACATGAAGAAAGTGGCAGTTATAAAGCTTGCCTTCTATTGCATGCTTTTGCAGCAGCAATTACCTCAGCTACAAATCTCATTTACAGAACTCTTTGAAAGTGCTATCTGGATGATGGAAGAATACACTGGAAATCAATGGAGGGTGATTTCATTCCCAAATTGAAGTTACCATTTAATAGTCAGAGAAAACACCACACAGAGAAAGGCACACACTCACAGACACAAACACACACATATGAATGCACACATGCACACAAGCGCACACATGCACACTCACACGTACACACATTGCAACATCCTTCATACTTATTAATACATTCCTCAGTAACAATTATAAGGCTCAACTTTCACAAATTTAATTATTACTCAAAATATAAAGCATAATCACTCTTTACCAATTGAAATGCAGTTGCAACCTAACTCCCAGAAGGAAAATAGATAGGAACTATTGGAAATGATCCTAATCATGATGCTAATAAGTAACAGTGTGTTACATTGTGTGCAAAACAGCCTTGAGCCTGCATCTCTGTACCTAACATTAGGCAACATTTTCTTTCCTGATTCATATATAGTATCCTAGCAACCATCCTCTATCTTAGTACTAATGCATCTAAAAATGACATACTAGGAAATTTATCCCTAAGGGCCTTGTGCTCCAGGGAGGGGCATTTCTTGGAGGGCATGTCAAGAGCCAGATAGATATGTGGGGATTAGAGTCACTTTCTTTGCTCTGAGATTTCATTACCCTTTCTGGATCTTGTGTAGTGAGAAGGCCTGTAATCCAGGTTTAATCTAAATAGATAGCACAGCCAACAGATCCTAATTCCACATGAATATTCAGCAGCACATTCTGAAGAACTGGGATGATTCCCTCCTGGAGATGACCTTAACTCTAGTAAAACCGGTCACTGATAATGTCCCTCAAGATCCACCTTATTTACTTTCCATTGATTTAGGTCAGGAAGGGTATTGTTAAAATGTTTTTAAAACTGGGATTGAGAAATATTAAAGCATTCTCATTTTATTCTGAATGAGATTAGTTATCAATATAGCTATTGTGTGAAATAGGGAGATGCAGAAAGGTGAAATTCTTTTGACATAGGAAAAGAAAGGTTTAGAAAAATGCAGTGAGCCTGAGAGCTAAAGGAAAATCAACAAGTTAGGAAGAAATATCTCTTTACCTTTTATTATTTAAATTCTTCACAATTCTTCAAAGTCAGTAATCACACACTGTCAGTACATGTACAGATAGATTTTCTACAATAAATGAGAATATGCCCACAGGAGTATGTCCAAAAACCACAGCTATCTCTTCAAAGAGAATAAGAGATAATTTATACTTGAACTAAGTATGAATGACTCATACTTGCAAACATGAATTTACGTTGCTGCAAATACCATGGTCCAGTGGGGAAAAGATCTCATGAACTTATTAGTTACAGAACAAAAGAAAGTCACAGATTAAGGCACTTTAAGAAGACATCAGTGGAAACACCACAAAGGCAGATTACAGAAAATTGCAGAAATCTCTGCTGTAGGTCTTAGATACTGCCTGATGATAGTGTTAAGTTTTAGATTGGTGAAGGAAACAGTGGATTATTAATGTATTCCAAGGGACTTACCTCATACCCAAGGGGATAGTAGCTCAGACACTTCCATGAACAATGCATGGCTACTAAGCAAGCTAATAATACTAATAATATTCAAACCTTCCACAACAATTAACTTCTTGTCAGTTAATTGGCTTTATAGAGTTTTTGATGTAGATATGTGTGTGTGTGTACACATGTGCACATGCTCATGTGTGTGAGTGTGTGTGTGTGTATGTATGTGTTTACTTTAGTTCATAAGTAGGAGGTTCATTGTCGCTTAGTTTATTATGTTACAAGAAGACTCTTGACAGTTAAGAAAGTTAGGGCTGAGTAACTTAAAATCCTATTCTGTTCTTGCACTGTTCCTCAGCTTCCTATTTTCTGCTTCTCAGATATAGCATGCAGTATATAGTATGTGTAACCTTGAACTCTGATCCTTTTCTCTAATCACAATTTTATTCCCTTCTGTAAAAACATACCCCTTACCTCAAAAGAATATTCTTTTTGATCGTGTTGTTACCTTCAAACATTAATTTTCCCTAGTCACTCTGTTCATTATTTCTCCTTATGATTTACCTCCATGTTCATTGGTTTATGGGGACAACTAATTTGATAATGCAATCATTAACATCCTGGAATTTTCAACTATCTGAAAACATGTCAATGTTTTTCTTTTTATCAATTTAAGCCACGGGAAACTTTTCCCAGGTTGTTTGCTTCTGAGATTTTTATTTTCTATTAACAAGAAACCATAAAATCAAGATGTTTATTATTCACAATAGCATGTTCAGTCAGGCCTTCCTAGAAGCAACCTACAATTCTTTTCATTGCTTGCCCAACTCCTTTGGTTATTAATTCATTGTTTTGAATGCAAGTTTATTAGGTAATATTTGTGGTTCAACTATGGCTAAACCAAAGGGGATACAATGGAACTTAGAGGTAAAAAGGTCTACCTATCATAGGGTTTATCATTTAGGTGATGATGGTAGAAAATAAGTGTGTTCTAAAGAAAAATTTCATATTGGGTAAATTTTCATGAAAAGAATAAGTACAAATATTTCAAGATTTTAATAATTATGAGATGCTCACAGAGCAAAATTAAAAAGATTGTAGGTAGCTTTCATTCAAAAGGAGAGAAAAAGTATTACAAGTAAGTGCCCAGGTATCAATAAAAGGATATACTTTTAGCATGTTTTGTTTTAAAAATATTTATTTATTTTATGCATGCATGTATGGTTTAGGGTTAGGGTTAGTATGGGAACCAGAGGTCAGTGTTAGATATATTCCTGTACCACTTTCCATTGTATTCTTGAGACAGGTTCACTCGTTGAATCTGGATCTCACTGATTTGCCTTAATTGACCAAGGCAAATACTTGGATCCTGTTGTCTCTCTCTCTCTCCTCTGTGTGCTTGGAATACAGAGAAATGCCATGATGCTTTTAGGTGGGAAGGGTGCTGGGATCTAAAAGTGGATTTCCATACTTGCATGGCAAGCATTTTACCCTCTTATCTGTCTCACCAACCCTTATTTTCAATTGGAAACCATTAGAGAATATTAAGCTAGGGAGTTATAATATTGGCTCATGTTTTAAAAAAAAGTCATGCAAGCTATTGTGAAATAAATGAAATAGACAAGTATGGAACCAAAGAAAATAATCAGAAAGCTAATTAAAGTACCGGGTTAGAAATGCCAGTACCTTATATTAAAGTTCTAGTAGTAGACATAGAGAAAACAATTTTAATTCTGTCAAGGAGCTGAAGACTGAGTCATAAGATTGTATACTGGTGTGTAGTAAAAAGAAAGTTGTTAGTTCTATACGTCATATTTAAATGGTCATTTTGCTTTATCAGAATAAAAGAAAGTAGTTCTCTTTTGCTCTCCATTTCCACTTTGATTCTATTTCTGGTACATCTTTTTCTTTAAGAGAGGGAAAGAAATGAAGTTTATGAGCATCTCTTTACTCTTCACCTACCCCTTCCCATCTTTTATTTGGGCTTGAGTTCCCTCAATGTCTTGAACACAGGATTTTTTTCCCTTCTCCTTCTCATTAAATAAACTGCATTTCCCCTCTGCAGACAAAAGTTGCCTCAAGGTAAGAATTTCAGTTGCAACAAGAAGGCTTGTAAGAGAGAGAAAACTTATAATGAGAGAAGTTGTTGACTAGGGTTGGGGTTGAGTGCATCTCTGGAAAGCCTTTCTATAAACCACATGGGAACCACTTTCCTCCTAAACATAAGAGTGATCTTGGTGGATACTACAGAGCTATGATTCTGAGAAAGTCTTTTAAACTATCCTTTCATGGCCAGACACAGAAATTCTGGACTTCTAAAAATAAATAGGTTTTCAAAGAAGCTAGCAGACCTCATTATGTTTCTCTATATTTGCTGAGCACTGGAAATGTTTGGAAGGAAATAGAAAATTTATTCTGATCTGTGCATTTACTCTGCACTTATACCATCTCTTATTTAGCAAGCTAAAAGCAGTGCCACTGTTAATGTATATTACCTTGCTAATCTCAACATCACAGCTGTGAGGCCACATCTGTAAGCAGATTTCTCATTTTGCAGATCAATCTATCAACACAGATATTTTTAAAGCATATACTGGTTTGAGAAGTCATTGCCTAGGTTTGGGCCTGAAATATAGATGTGTATGTCATGATTCCTATATCAGGGAAAGGAACTGAGTGCATACTAAACAATTCTAGACTGAAGCAGCAATTAATTACATGCTAGCCTGAATCGTATAGATTCTGAATTTTGCATGAGTTCTGAAATAAAAAAAGCATCAATTTTATGTCTCATTTTGCTCTAGACTCTTGGGTTCATGGCCCAAGTTGAAATGTCATGTCTTTCTTTTATAAATACCCACAATCTGATGCTGATAGAAAAGAAATGGCCACAATCACAGAAGTCAGCATTAAGAGTCCAGGACAGGACCCAGGTAGTTTCTGACTTACAGCCCAGGGTTGTTTATGATCTAAAAACCTTCCCTAGCAGTCATGCTTTACGTGTGTTCTTTTACTGCTGTATTTTATTGGCTGTTTGGCTGTGATGCTATTAATGCAAGGGGAACACCTGCAGTTTCTTTAGCTATTTAAGCACCCTAAGTCACTCATGACTTAGTTATGGATATCCTAAATCTAGGGCCCAACGTTGTGTGACACAGATCTCTGAGATACATATTCAGCTATTCTCAGCATCTATCAGTAATTTCCAGGCCTTGCTGTATGCTCATGTAATTAATCAACAAGGGCACAACTGTCACTAGTATTTATTAAGACTTAAGAGCTGAGTTAGAGAAAACTTGGTCCTTGGCTTGTCAGGAAAGCTTAGTCAAATCAAGAAGATACCTATCATGTTTCTCCTGACAGGAGTTTTCTTATACTAGGGATTTCAAAAGGCTCTTAGCTTGATTTTGGAGAAAAGAAAAACCCTAAAATATATGCTGTGTTGGTTTGAATGAGAATGGCCCCCATAAACTCATATGTTTGAATATGTGGTCCCTAGTTAGTGGGATGGATTGAGCAGGATTAGGAGGTATGTGGCCTTGTTGAGAAGGTGTGTCACTGGGGTTGAGTTTTGAGTTTTCTAAAGCTTATGCCATTCCCAGTAGGTCTCTCTGCCTCATGATTTTGTCTCAAGTTGTAAACTCTCAACTACTGCTTCAGTGCCGTTGCTGTTTTCCTTTGGCATGCTGCCTGCCATGGTCATTATGTACTCAACGCTTTGGAAATGTAATCCCCATTTAAATACTTTATTTATAAATTGGATTGTTCATGGTGTCTCTTCACTACAATAGAAATGTAACTAAGACATAAACTGGTACCAGAGAGTATGCTGTAGCAATGAGAGACCAAGCTATGCTGGGTTTTTGGAGAAATGCAGATTTGGGGCATTCTAATAGGAAACTGGTTGAACACTGTAAGTGAGGCCTAATGTGACATTTGAAAGGGGGTTAAGAAGACAATAGAGCTGAAATCAAAATGGAGTATGGAGGTCCAGCCCAGGAAGTTTCAGAGGATAACAAAATTAGCAGTGTGGTTAGAATCAATTCTTTTGATATTTAGGCAAAGAATGTGGAATGTGGCTTTTTTTGCTTTGTCCTAGGAATCTGTCTAATTCTAGATTGAAAAGTTTTTGATTAATTTTGTTACCATGGAGATTTCAAGGCAGCCTAATACTAATTCTGCTGCTTGGCTATAAGGGATTACTCTTTTTCTGATTTTAAAAATTTATTTATTTTACATCCTTGACTCAGTTTCCCTTCTCTCCATTTCTCATTTGAGGGATCACACATTAGACAGAGGGTTAATAAAGAACTCAAGAAACTAGATATCAACAAACCAAGCCAAAATGTCCAATTCAAATAGGATACAGATCTAAACAGGGAATTCTCAACAGAAGGATCTCAAATGGCCAAGAAACTCTCAAGGAGATGTTCAACATCCTTAACCATCAGGGAACTGTAAATCAAAATGATACTGAGATTCCATCTTACCCTTGTCAAAATGGCTAAGATCAAAAACACAAGCAACAGGTCATGATGGAGAGGATATGAAGCAAGGGGAACACTCCTCCATTGCTGGTTGGAGAGCAAACTTGTACAATCACTTTGGATGTCAGTGTGGTTTGTCAGAAATCTGGAAACCAATCTACAAGACTCATCTATATCACTCTTTGGCATATACCCAAGGATGCTCAATCATACCACAAGGACAGTTGCTCAACTATGTTCATAGAAGCTTTATTTGTAATAGCCAGAACCTGTAAACAGCCTAGTGATTACTTTTAAGCAACTCTGTTGTGAAAAAGAACAAGTAATGCAAAATAAACAAACAAGCAAAATGTACAGTTTGAGGAGGAAACAAAGTACCAAGAAATTTAATATTGTTCCCATTGGAGTGAGAGGTCTTCCAGCTAATATTGTAACTTATGAAAAAAAGATGTATGAAGGACAATAAGGACAATTAATAAAAACTCAGAGATGGATATTGAGGCTCAACCTAAAGACCAGAGAAGCAAAGCAGCCAGTCACTGGCTCTGACTTCGACCTCAGTCCAAAATGACTATCCTGCTTCCAGGAATCTCAGAATGAGACTTGCCTGAGACCTGCTTTTCCCATTTTATAATCCTCTCTAGTTCTGGGATTAAGGGTGTGCACCACTACCACCTGGTTTCTATAGCAAGATAGTGTGAATACTGGGATTAAAGGTGTGTGTCATTGCTGCCTGGTCTGTAAGACTGGCCTGTATGGCTGTTTTACTTTTCTGATCTAGAGGCAAGTTTTATTTATTAAAATACAAATGAAATGCCACCACATTTCCCCCTTTTGTCTAAAATAAAAAGGCGATAACTAATACAAGAAAACTATATACAATAAGTAAAATAAATATATACAATATATACAGGCAATAAATATATTAACAATGTCTAGTAGCTGTAGAATCTTCCTCCATAATTAAGCCTCTGAGGCCAGCTGTATATCAGGACAATCTCTTTATTGAGGCCTGAAGAGGACATTGCATGAAGCAATGAAAGTGTAATCTAGCTTGTGTTGGTGACTCCAAGATGTTGGAGATTCCAGAGCCACTGAGTATTTTTCAAGAAGAGTTACAGATGGTGTAGAAATAGCCCAAGAGATAGAAGTCTGTTGCAGATAACAAATCTGTAATGGAAGAACCATCTAATCCCTTTGACATTGGACATAGAGCTACTGGATTTGGAGTTTGTCCCGTAGGGTTTTTGTCTTGCTTTGGTCCAGTATTTCCTATGCTTCTACTCCCTCCTTTTGGAATGGGAGTGCATATTCTGTGCCACTGTTTGTTGAAACTATGCCGTTAGGTTTTTTTTTCAATTAGTTTACTGGGGGTCACTATAAAGAGACTGCCTTGTGTCTCAGATGAGACTTTGGACTTTTTACAGTATTGAGATTATGAAAGACTATAGCAATTTTAAAAGTTGAACTAAAAGTACTTTGCATTTTATATGGCTTCAAGCCTACACAAAACAGAGAATGGAATATGGCAGTTTGAATGAGAATGACCTGTGTAGTCTCCCATATGTTTAAACACTTCGTCCTCAGTTGGTGAAACAGTTTGAGAAGGATTAGTCAAGTCCTTTTTGAAGATTTGTAACCAGAGGTAGGCTTTGAACTTTAAAAATATGGAAAGAGCCACTTTCAGTTAGCACTTTCTTCTTTATGCCTTGAGCTTAAGGGTAAGATATAAACTGTCAGCTAACTGCTTCAGCTCCATGCTCTCTGACATGATAATCATGGACACTATTACTCTCTGGAACTGTGAACCCCAATTATTTTTTCCAAAAGTTTTCATCATCATTGTATTTCATCACGGAAATAGACAAGTAATTAAGACATATACATACATATGAATCATATAAATGATAGACATATGCACCAAATTGTTACATATCTACAACACATAAGTGAAATGAGTAAATCCATGAATTGGCATTGACTTTTGTAATTTCAAGGAGCTTTGGAGTTAAATAAATTGAAATTCCTTAGTTAAATAAGTAAGGTAGCTTATTTGCAGTACAGGTTATGTTCATATTCAAATATTGTTCAGATTTAATATGTTCTAATAATTTAAGTGAAGTTTATGTCACTCAAATATTTAACTGATAGTGAGGGTGTAAGTAGATCCTTATTCTAACATTTCTTCTATATAGTATTATTATATTGTAGTTAGCTTTTGTACAGAGAGGAGTCCATTGGTTAATGGGAAAGAGTCCTCCTTATTAAATAGTACCTATTATATACTATATTTTATAAAAGCACCCTTACAGCAACCTAACCATATATGTAGTTCTAGTATGAATAGTGAGACAACCAAGATTGATATAGATTATGAATTGGATCTTTCTGACTTAGAATTCCTTGTTTGTACCATGCCATACTTTTTATTATTCTATTTGCGTTTTAAGCTTCATGATTGGGGTCACAGTATTGGACATTCCTAAAATTATTTGGCAAGTATCTCAGAGTTCAAATATTTTTAACAACCTTTAAAAATGAAAGTTATTATAGACTTTAAGTTTGAGAAGAGTAGGATATTTTATCAAAGATTAGATTTGATTTTAATGAACTTTTGTTAGGTCTTTAGTTGTTTCTGAACCAACAATAGAATTTGGACTGTTTAGTATTCATCAGAAAGCCACCATTTTCCTAGATTTCAGCCTCTTTTGTTTGAGCACATATAATTATTCGATTCAAACTATATGCCTGGCTAAAGATAAGGGTAAAGAGAAGAGATATATAACACAGATTTACAATAAGATTCAGGATTTTCTGATTAGCTTCAGGCAGCAAGCAGTTGAAATTTAGACTTAAATACTTTGGAAAGGGGTATCTATTATAGTTTTTATAGGAATCAACTATAGAATATTGATGTATCATCATCAATTATCATTTCCTAATACAGTATCTAGAGTGATGCTCTAGGTGATGTCAAATTTCCAAAAGAAAAATATATACTTTAACACCTTAAATTTCTTATTGAATTCTCAGGAATTTGCTTTTCTGTAAGATAATATAATGTACAATGTTAGCCTAGTAGGAAGTTCTGATGTGAATGGAGTAGACACAAGATGAAAAAGTAAAGCTACTTTATTAATTTCATTGACTTGGGGATATTAGCTTTTAAGATAACTTTTTGACTTATTCTATTCCTCTGTGATATTCAAATGAATTACACAAATAGTAACTTGGCTTTACATTTCAATATAATGTCAGTAAAATCAAATATAATCAAATTGTAGCCTTATTATATTGAATTATAAGTGATGGTTATTATTTCCTTCATGAAGAAAGAAGTAAAATATTATAGTATTTGTTGTCTAGTGAAACAAAAATATCTGTATAGGTTTTCCTGTAGGTGTAACAGTTACAACTCAATGTCCTACATCTGTGTTTTCTTCTGCATACCTAAGATACTGGATAGTAAGTATACTAACATTTGGAATGATAGTTCTTTGAGACTCTAAGACAATAAGAGATTATTGAGTTTTATGATTTACATTCACATGGCAAAGTATAATAATGACTAAAGAAAAGCTTCATATTCCCCCACTCTACCAAATAACTTAGGTGAGGAAATCAAGGTTTAAGGCACTACATTTTTGAATCGTAAGGGTTTTGTTTATTGTTAACCACCTTCAGTGCTGATATCACCTTCCTCTTTATAGTTTTTGTATTTTAAATTTACTAATCTTGATTTTAACATTCTCATCATAAAAGCAATAAATTGGTGAGCTATGGATATGTTAATTTGCATGATGTAATATATATATAATGTATATGCATATTGGAATGTCCTATTGGAATGTCTACAAACATACACAATTATTGTTTGTAAATCAAAATTTAATAAAACAGGAAAAATTAAGTATATGTAATAATTAACCTTATAAGCAATCAGTGCTGACACAGGACTCCAAATTCTAATGTAATATGAAAGCAAATTGCATACCTTCTAAAATAAGGTTATATGCTACAACTATTCTCTGTGGCAATCAGAATAGTTTTAAGACATTGATACTTTGAGGGAAAGATTTTCATGAGGCTGCTGATAATCAGGTTTGAAAAGGAATGATTACAAGAATGGCTAGTAGTCTCTAAGGGGTAGTGTAAAGATTATGAGCAATAACACTGAGCTGTGGGTTGAGGACAGCAATACTTTTTGCAACTTATGAAGTTCTGAAATCTGAAGACAACAGATTTATTTTGTGTAGCTACAGAGGCTTTCACTATGACCAATAGACTTTAAAAGATAGAAACATTTATGTGCTCCATGAGCTGACTGCTGGCGCTCAATGGGGAATTGCATTAGATGACCTTGCAGATCCCTTCAAGTTACAGCATTCAAGCTTCTGAGATGAATCCAGCTGCTTGTTAATCCTCTCCTCACCTTCAGCCTTAGGATACCAAATTCATTTGGCTGGAAAAGAATAAAATCACACAAAGTCTCTGTGTTTCAGTTTTTCCACACCAAATATAGGTATTTCTAGAGTTTGGGGTTAACTGTATTTCTTTGTTTTTGCCAGTGTGATTTTTCTCTATTATCTGTCTGCTGCTCTTTCCCTCTGTCCTGATTTTTAAATTATTTTTCAGCAATGACATTATTCAAACGCAGTGACAGCTAAATTACAGTACAGTTACACAATACTAAGACCATCCTTAGCATCATATGCTTGGTACTGAGACATAAATCTTTGAACAGTATGTTTTAAGTAGTTGACTGTCATTTATTCTTGTCTAGAATGACTTTACAAATGGTAGCAGCAATCTTCTTGAAGTAGGTAAAATGGCCACTGCAAGGCATTTTATTTATTTATTTATTATAGATACCGTGTTCTGCCTGCAGACCAGAAGAGGGCACCAGATCTCATTACAGATGGCTGTGGGCCACCATATGGTTGCTTAGAATTGAACTCAGGACCTTTGGAAGAGCAGGCAGTGCTCCTAACCACTGAGCCATCTCTACAGCCCTGCAAAGCATTTTTACAGGATCTATTTTTAAATTGAAAACAGATTCTTTTCTCATGCAATACATTGCAACCACAGTTTCTGCTCCATGCATTCCTCCTAGCCTCCCCTCCTGCTCTTCTCCCCCAGATCCACCCTCTCCATTCCCCTTCAGAAAAAAAAAACAGGCCTCCAAGAGACAACAACCACACATAACAAAACAAGATACAATAAGGCAAAGTGAAAACCCTCATATTGAGACTGAACAAGGCATCCCAATGGGAGGAAAAGTCCCCCAAGAGCAAGCAAGAGTTGGAGACACACGGGCACCCACAATAAGGAGTTCCTCAGAAACACCAAGCTAGCAGCTAAAATATATACTCAGAGGACCTTATACAGACCCTGGCAGGTCTTGTCCTTTCCATTTCAGTCTTTGTAAGACTGCATGAGTCTTGCTTAGTTGATTTGGTGGGCCATGTTCTTCTGGTGTCTTCCATGCTTTCTGATTATACAATCTTTTCTTCCCCTCTTCCATGGGCTTCCCTGACTTCTGAGAGGAGCGACTCAATGGAGACCTTCAATTCAAACCCTCTCTCTCTGCATAATGTCTGGCTGTGGGTCTCTACACTGACTCCCAACTGCTCCTGGATGAAGCTTCTCTGATGACAACTGGACAAAGTACTTTAAGTATCTATCAGAATAGCAGAATATCATTAAAAATAATTTCATTGATTTTTTTAGACCAGTTGTGTCTGATTCTACCCTAGGTCTCTGGGCTATCAAGTTCCCATTTCCCAGCAATCCATACAGTGCATGGACTCCCTCTCATGTCATGGACCTCAAATTAAACCAGACGTTGGTTGACCACTCCCACAAGTTCTGAATCACCGTTGTCCTGGCACATTTTACAGGCAGGAAAGACTGTATGTGAAGGGTTTTGTAGCTGGGTTAGTGTCCAGGAGTATCTTTCTATAGTCTGTAGAGTACCCTCCCTCATCAAAGAGACTAGAATGTAAGGGTGAAGGCACCATGCAGACAACAACAGCTAAACCTGTGTTCGATGAGGTGTGAAGATGTTGTCCTCTGTGATGGGGTCCCAGTATAAGTTTTCTGAGAGTGATTCTCACCTAGCATCAGCCTGGGAGGTTTTGAAATAAAAAAATCACTTGATGAAATCTGCAGACAAATGGATGCAACTACAGAAATATCATCCTGAGTGAGGTAATCCAGTCACAGAAAGACAAATATGATAAGTATTTGGACAAGATGGTATATTGTTAAAATGGCATATATTCACTTATAAATGGATATTAGCAATTGAGTAATTGATAATCAAGCTACAATCCACAGACCCAGAGAAGTTAGGCAAGGAGAGCTCTAGGGGAGATGCATTGATCTCCCTGGGAAAGGGAAACAGACTGGATTTTGCAGGTGGACTAGGGGTGGGAGGAAATAGAACTGAGAGAGATCAGGTAGTGGGGAAGAGATGTAGGGAGAGAGTGTGGAAAGAGACAGATGGAGTTGGGAGGTATTTGGGGGGGGCAATTTGAAAACTTAATGCAATAGAAACTTCCTAGAATCTATGAGAGGGTGACCCTAGCATGGACTCCTAGTAATAGAGGACACTGAGTCTGAACTGGGCATGTTTTGTAGCCAGGCAAGGCTTCCAGTGATTGGACTGGGTTGCATTTGGTTGAGTTTTTAACTGAGGTGGTCTGGTGGAGATCCCAAAAAACCCAGGCAACACAGTTTTTGAAAGAAGTCAGTTAGTTCATCTCATAATCTCCATTAACTCTGTCCTGCCAAATAACTAAATGCTTCAAACTACCACTGTTTCATCTTAATTAATAGAAGAAATATGTAGCCTACCACATTAAAAATAGGCCATCCTTACTAATCACGTGAAAAAAGATGTTCAATGTCACTAGGAATCAGTTAAATGCAAATTAGAACCATGGTGCGATACCACTATACACCCACCAGAATGGCTAAAATTAAATTGACTGACAAGACAAGGTCTTTTTATGTGAAGCAACTGATACTCTTGTGCTTTATTGTAAAAATATAAAATTCTATAACAATTTAGGAACATTGTGGGCAGTTCCTTCTGATTAGGCATCCACCTGCCATGAGACCTGTCATTTTGACTTCTAATCTCACTTCTCAGGAGAAACAGAAACATATGCTCACAAATGTTTAAAATAACCTTAATTATAGTACACCAATATTTAAACAAATTGAATGCATTTTAATAGAAGAATGGACAAATAATAGTATACCTACACACTGAAATATTATTCAGCAAAAACATTTGTTCCTGACACAGGTATTCATGTAACAGCATGGATCAATATTACATATAAATATGTGAAAGAAACCAGACACAAAAAGTGCATGCTTCATTTCAAGGACAGACAACCTAGGTCTGGTGGCACAGGTCTGTACTCTTAGCACTTCAGAGACTGAGTAAGAGAATAATGTGTAAGCTATACAATATGATCTTGGCTCATCTGGTCTGACAGAGAGAGAGAGAGAGAGAGAGAGAGAGAGAGAGAGAGAGAGAGAGAG
>LOJH01006966.1:5253-31677 GCA_001685095.1 Ellobius talpinus | reverse complement strand
CCTTCAATGGCACGTTCCTGGAGACCCACATCATCGTCCAAGGAGCTCCGCCTCCCACAGTTCCATTGGGTTAAGTGACTATTAGGCCAGAGCCCTCACAGTTTAACCCCTTGTACAGATTCACACAGACTCACCCAGAGGTTTCGCTGATCTCCTAGGCATCTCTCAAGTCAGTGGAGATAGCAATCAAGATTGACCACGGCATCAATGGTCAGGGAAATTCTTGAAATTTGAAAAAAAAATTCAAAGATTTTCCTCAGGAGAATTATTTGTCTGTAAAATAATCTTTCAAGGAAAATCCATTTGAGAACCCAATATCCCTGGCTTTTCTGCCATTCAGCAGCAGATCATGGTTGAGCCTATTTTTGAATAAATTATAGATAATAACGATTAACCATGTTATATGTTAGTCTACGGTTTTTCTCTGCATATAAAATGACAATTTATTGATTATTTTCTTTAATTTCACTCTTATAAATACAACTGAAGTTTAAATGTAACCATGGATATTAAAAAAATAAACTATGATTGCACTACAATGACACAATACTGGATATTTTTCAATTTTGTGTATCCTTCAACATGGTGGAGTGGTTGATATTTTGACAGCTTTATTGAGATACACATCCTATGACTGACCCAGTCAGCTGTCTCACGGATCTTCCATGGAAGTGTCTAAGTCACAGCCACCAAGATGGCTCAGTGAGCAGGGGACCTTACTGCCAAGTCTGACAACCCTAGTTCATCTTCAATACCAGATCCCAAAGGTCGTCTTCTGACTTCCACAGACATGCCGTACCACACAAGTGTGCACACATCTAAAAAATAAACAAACAAATGTTTTTAAAAGTAAAGTATATAGTCAGAGGCATTGGGCATATGCACATAACTGCAAGGCAGCCATCTCTATCTTTCTCACCATTGCCAAACACAGGAACATTGAATCCCTTGGCCATAAATTTATGGCCCACGGTAACAACTGATCTGTTTAATGTCACCATAGTATTACCTATGATATCCATTTCCTATTGATAAAAATATCATATAATATCTGGAATTGCTGCTTCTTTAGAGGCAGAGAGCTCTGTTTGACCTGAAGTCATATTTCTAAATAAAGCAAAATATAGATGTGTCCTAGGAGCTGCTGGAGCACCTCTGGCCCATGAACTCAATTGAGAGAGCCCAGTGCTCCAAGGAGCTCAGGAATCGTTCAGACGTGTAGATACACAGTATGTGAGCCCTGTGTTTCTTTTCCATGCTCTCAGCAAAAACGATTCCTGTACATCTAGTTGAATTTTCTTTTTTCTCACTTTCTGGTGTTTTCTTTTATAGTTTTAATTAAAGTATAATAATTATAGGACAGCTGCCCTTTTATTTTCTTCCTGTATCCCCTCCCATGTCCCATCCCACCTACTTTATCCCCTGTCTCCCCACACCCCTCTTTTTCCCTGATTATTTTTGTTACGTATATATCTCTGGACAAATATATGAGTACGATCTGCTGAGTCCCTTTTTCTTGTTTGCGCATATTTGGTTTCAGGACTGACCACTCTGTGCCGGGTAACTAGTAAGGGGCTCGTCTCTGGGAGAGGCTAATTCTTCCTCTTTCTGCAACCATTAGTTGCCTTTGGTTCTCTGTGTAAGGGTGGGACCCCGTGAGATTGTCGGCTTTACTTGCTAGCAATGTGTATTGACGTTGTCACATTCCGAGTTTTGTTTATGTCTCACAGTAGACTTCCTGGTATTCTGGCTTCTTTCTACTTCATCTTCTATGACGTTCTCTGAGCTACTGAATTTGCTGTGAACGTGGATGCAGGCATGTGCCAATGTCTGTCTGTGGCATGCGGACTTAGAGACTTGTGGTTGTACACTCAAGGGCGATACAGCCGTGTCATATGGCTGTTCTATTTCCAGTTTTTTCCCACGAATCTCCGGAACAATGTCCCCAGTGGCTGCATAAATTTAAATTCCCACCAACAATGAACAGAGCTTCTCCTCCTCCCAACTCTCAGCAGCGTTTGTGATCGTTTGTTTTCTGGTGAGAAGCATCCTGATGGGCGGTATGGAGTCTGGAAGAAGATTTAGTATACATTAATTACCCTGGTGACTGAGGATGCCAAGCATTTGGGATGCTCCTCTTTCAAGATCTGTCTATTCATGTCATTTTTCCATTGATTAGATTATTTGGTTTAATTTTTGTAGTTCTTTTTATATCCTGTGTATTAATTCTGTATGATATATAGTCGGGAAGGATTTTTCTTCCATTCTATAAGCTACCTTTTAACTAAAATGATCACTTTCTTTGCTGTACAGATGGCTTTAATTTCATATAATCCCATTTACAGATTCTTAAATGTCCCGTGCTATTGGAATCCAGTTCAGAACACCTTTGCCTATGCCTGTACCTCGAGCTGGTTTACCCGTTTTTCCTCTAGCATCTTCAGACTTTCAGGCCTCACATTATTGAAAATTTTTTTTCAGGGTAAAAGATGTGGATTTCATTTCATTCTATATTTGGAAATTCAGTTTTCTAAAGTTGCTGTCTTTTCTTCAGTGTATGATTTTTACAGATTTGTCAAAAAAAACTAGGTGGCTGTAATTGTATGGGTTCATTTCTGGGTCATCTACTCCATCTTCTATTTCTACATCTGCTTTTGTGCCGTATCATAGTGGTTTCGTTACTATGGCTATGTAACATGAGTTAGGGTACCACCGTGGTCTCCCCAGCACTGTTCTTGCTAAGGTTATTAAAATTCCATATGAATTTTAAGCTTTAATCTGTGGAGACTATTTGTGGAATTATTATCGGAAGTGCATTGAATATGATGGCTCTTGGTGACATAGACCCTTTCACAATATGAGTTTTGATTATTAGCATGAGAATCCTATTCCATTGTTTAGTGTCTCCTTCAATGTTTTCTTCAGTCCCTGGAGGCTTGCCTTGTAAAGGATTTTACCTTCTGGGTTAGGTTAGGTTCAGTGATGGCTTTATTTTTGCTGTTGTTCGTTGCCTTGATTTGTTTGTTTTGAAATTGTGAGTGGAATCCGCCTGCCAGATTCCCTATGTGGTGAGTTTGTTGCTACTGGGTGAACCTGTATGTTGTGTCCTGGTACACTTAGATGAAAGTATTCATCGAGCCAAAGGGTGCGCTTGTAGCATCTCTGGGGCTGTGCAAATAGGGACAGTTTTGCTTCCCCTTGCCTGCTTGTATGGTTTTTTGTTTGTTTGTTTGTTTGTTTCTGGTCTTGCTTTAACTAAGGCTGCATGGCTGGCGGTGTGTCCCGCCTTTCTTCTCTATGTAGTAAGTGTTTTTGCTCTTTCCCAATGTCCTTGCACTTCCATTATGAGTTTCTGAAGCCTTTCCTCTCCTTCTGTCTTTGGGATAAAGAATATGTCTTATTCTGACTCTCTCTTTCACTGGCTGTCATTCATGGAGGCAGCTCTGCCATTTTACCTCCAAGTCTCCCGTTATTTCAACAGGACGAAATATCTGTGTGTATTATTCAGTGAAGTGTAGAAGAAATGAAGAGTCCCACATACCAGCACCAAGTTACAGACCATTCCCTTCACCCGGTGAGTTCACTTGGTGCCCCATCACACACACACACACACACACACACACACACACACACACACCACACACACACACACAAATGGCTGCCATTCTGCTTCTATGACTGATAAGGTTCCCTGTCCCTTGAGCTGTGCACACATTGAATTATACACTGTAGCCACCTGCATCTGGTTCCTCTCAGATGACAAAGAGCCCTAAATTCATCCACATCACCTGAAACAGTGGCTTATCCTTTTAATTGCTAAGTAATATTTCATTATATGAACGCATATAATTTTTTTGTACATTGTACGAAGCATAAAGAAATATGCTGCTCCTTGGAGCTTTTTTTCTGTTTAATAGAACAATGAATTCCTCTTCTGTGGCCAAACTGCATAAGGATCTTATACAAGGCCAACAAGAATCTGTCTGTTAGCGTGAGTGATTACTGTTACTTCCTAAGTTTTTAGAATAGTTAAAATGCCATAACTTTTTTATGGTATATTTTTGGTTTTAGTTTTTGTTTTTGTTTTTTTTTTCCCTGACAAGGTTGTACCATTTTCTACTCTTGCCAACAAGCGAGACATTTCTGGCCAACAGAATTTGGAGGGTCGCTGCTGCTGGTTTCATTGTGAAATGCTCTGCTAGTGTGGTATGTTTCCCACTTCTCTGAAAACTGGCCCTACTTACTGATAATTTGCACAGCATCTTTTACAATGAGTTAACCTCTAAGCTTCAGATACATTGGAAGGTGAAACTGTTACCACTAAAGACATTTGGATTTTTTTCCCCAGTGTTATCACTAATAATGACTAAGCTATAACATGAAGGGGGACAGAGACTTGGGGCCCAGATTTTCAAGCAGGTAAAAATCTCAAAGTAATTATAAGAAGTTAATCTAACAGTTGAAAGTACCTAGAACATTGTATTTTTAGAAAATATGCTTTAGAGACATACTGTGTCAAAGGGGCAACCAAACTGCCTTCGCCAGGCTGGACAAGAATACAGCTGAGCTGCAGGCAACACTGAACAATGTCCCCAGCCATCGTTCCCCATGCCTGGAACCTCAGGCAGCTGCACATCCTCTCTCACAAGAGGCCGAAGGAAAGAAAAGATGGATAAGCAAGTTTATCAGAAAAAAATTCTGGGAAACCCTAAAGTGAGCGCTGGGAGTTGGGGAGGGGGCATTAAAATGGTAAAGAAAACCAGATTAAGCCTTGGGGTGAACACTTAGGGATGGACAGTCGGAGGGCTGTTCTTGGAGAGTCCCAGCTTGGAATTAGATTTAATGAACGCATTAGAAAGCGGAGACGTGTTAGGACATGAAATTAAAGGGTTTTGAAGAAACCGATTGAAGCAACCAAATTAAACTCTTAAAAGCTCTTAAAGATAAACAGGAAACAATTGTACGCTCTCAATTAACAGCACAGAATAAAGCAACTGGAGCACTTAATGATTTTATTAAGGTCTCAAAACTGAGAAAACTTAAGAGTTTACATAAAAAAGAAAGACCCACAACTACATTTGAAGAAATGGATGTTCACCAAATATTCAACTAATGAAAAAAATTATGTTGGAAAAGCAGAGGAGAACCCTCTCCAAGAAGATGAAAAGGGTCTACCATGCTGTGAAAAGCCAGACACCTACCAGTGCTGACTTCTTTGTTGTCTTCAGAATAAACCAAAAGAATCATTCATCATTACCAGTTTTTTCAGTCAAGAGAAACTTTGTTAACTTTGAAAACAAAGATTTATATTGGACCAAAGAATGAAGGGGATTAAAAAACTCTTTTATGTATGCAGAGTTCCAGACAGAGTATTAAAGGAGAGAGACATTTCAGGAATGTTCTGGATGAGCAATCCTTGTGAAAGAAAGCACAGGAAGCCGGGACAGGACCCAAGGTCTCCTACTCCTGTTTCAATCAAGATTGATACCATCCCAGGGCCCAAAACCACTCCATCAGGTGAACTCCATAAAACCAGCTTTGTCTGGTCCCCCGCATGCTGGAAGACACTTGGGGCATGCTTAAGTGTCAATGTGCACACATCTGACAACCCAGGGCCCTTCCCTCCCCATACTTTTGGGAGGAAGTTTGGGGAAAGAAGGACGTGAGGGACAGGTAAGCAGTGGTCCCCTCTACCTGGGGACCTTCCTGTCTCAGCACATGCCCTCCCGGTGGTAATGAACCCCTCTACAACTGTTGGAGGGGGTGTGCTGCCTCAGAATCTAGAAGCAAGAGTAATTCTCCCTTTAACGTCATTCCATCTTGCTTTGGATTTGCATGTGGAGTCCAGACCCGTGGAAACACACTTTATTTTTTTTCTCCTCTTCTTGTATAATTTTGAGTCCTTGCTTTCAGCTTTATTGCTAATAACAATTAGATTATGACACAGTGACTCAGATGGAAGGCATTGTGATTTCTTAGAATTGCAATATGGCTATAACGTATTTTAAATGAATCTTAAGTTAATTGCTTCCATTTTATCCCATTTATAGGTGACATAATTCACATCTGTACTGCTGTGGGCACACTTACTGAAACAGTCCAGAAACCAGGGATGAAAAAGTTTGGTCTTTTAAAATAATTTTTTCCTCTTTTGCTTAATTGTTCTTATTTTATTAATTATGTATCGTCTCGAGTTGAAATGTGGCAGAATTACAGTTCTTTGAAGAGACTTTTATAATTACACATGATGGAAATATGAATCATATTAGTGCATTGTTTCTGTCTTATTGGGTTCCCAGGTAGAGCTTAAGTCTCTTCTTCCTCTCCAAACAAGGGCTATGGATATTGCTCAGGGGTACAGCACAAACCTCTTCACCTAGAAACAAATATGTAAGTTTCTCTTTTATAAAAGATGCTTGCATTTTCTCTTTAGTTTGTACTACTGTAGATAAATAATTATGTATTTTGTGAAAAGATAGATCACCCATGTGATGGATCGTCCAACAGAGAAATTTATGATAAAGTCAACAGTCTGAACAGAATATACTCATATAGTCATTCAAAGCACTAGGGAGCCCCCGAATCTTATTAGTCCAACTCTAGAATATCTAGGTAAAGAGCTTTGAAAGACATGTGAGCTCATGAATTGTGTGTCATCTGGGGCTGGCGATTTTGTCATGCTGGACTCCAAAGGTCAACCACACTAATGGGAGACCGGTGTGCTTGTCTTAGGGGTGCAGCCAGCTTTCCTGTCTTCAACAGGAAAAGTCAGATGCTTCTTCCCTTCTATACTTACCACATAATAGGGTAAATTCTAACATTTTCTCCATGAACACCTCCTCTCATCCTGACCCCATTAATCTGTTCTTTATTTAAGAGTTTATTATAATTGAATTCGTCGTTTTTCTAGTACTGGGGGCTATGTCTAATACTTCACACATGTTGATGAGTGCTTTGCCTGTGAGTCACGTGCCTAGTGCTCTTCTTACTCTTTATTTGGGAACAGGGTTTCACCAGAGTTGGTGCAGGCTGGCCTTGAACTCACTCCGTAACAACCAGATTTTTAACTCGTGATTCTCCCAAGTAGCTGAGGTCACAGCCCTGTCCTGCTGTGTGTAGCTCACGTAGTTCATAACCTTTTGATTTTGTTTACCTTACTGTGTTTTGTGTTCTAACTGTCATTTCTATATGGTAATTCAAAAGACTGGCCTCATTCCTTCATACAGAAAAAAGTCCCTTCTTTTCTCTGCTTAAGCATTTTAATTACATTTTTATTTTATTGGGAACGGGAGTGCGTACTGCATCTTGTTTGTGGAAGTCAGGGAATAACTTGCTTAGCATTGATTCTCTTCTGAGAACTGAACTCAGACCCTAAGGCTTGGGGCCTTACCCACTGAGCCATCTTACTGGCCCCATCTTCTGTTAACTGTGACAAACCCTTCCATGACCCTAAGCCCACAGCCCTTTCTAACCTCCCAGTCTCTCTTCCACATCACAAGCGGAAATTACTCTGGTTTTTGTTTTGCCGTTGAGACAAGATCTCAAGGAGCCCAGGCTAGTCTTGAACTCGCTATCTTTCCGAGGATAACTTTGAAGTCCTGATCCTCCTGCTTCTGTCTCCTACATGCTAGGATTAGGAAGTGTCCATAGCACAGGTTATAATCCTGGCACTCAGGAGGTAGAGTCCAAAGGATCAGAAGTTCAAGGTCATCTTCAGGTATTTAGTGGATTCAGGGTCAGCCTGAGACACATGAAACCCTCTTTCCAAAAGTAAAATGAGATACTAAAAATTAAAGTTACAGGGAAGGGGAGGGGAGCAACTGGAGAGGTGGCTCAGCCGTTAAGAGCAGAGACTGTTCTTCCAGAAGACCGGGGTTCAGTTCCCAGCAGCCACATGGTGCCAAATTTCCTTCCACAACTGCAATTCCAGGTGATTTTCCCCAGCTTTCTGGCCCCCTCAGGCACTGCACAAAGGCAGTACACAGACAAAACACCTATCTACATCGCAAAGGAATTTTTTTTAATGAAGCTATGAAAGCAAACTTGAGCTAAATGGTGTTAGCTCTCTTAATTTCATTGTACCCCTGCCTCCCATCACCTGGAGCTACAGATAATGTCTGTAGGCCCAACAGGTGATGTCAAGGTTTGATTAGGAACTAAATGGTTGTTGGGTCTTCAAAGGTCATATACCACAATCTTTTCCGATGTCGCTGTCTTAGGAGATAGAGTCTTCGAGAAGTAGTAACATCAGAAGAATAGATTCCATGAGTGGGATTAATGCCCTCACTGGGGAAGAAAAAAAAAGCCTGAGACAAATCTCTAGTCATCTTTCTATTATGTAGGATACAGCCAAGAGGCTAGTAGACTGTAATGGAGATATCCTTCATCAGACCACGTTAGCGCCTGATTGCAGGCTCTCAGCCTTAAGTACTGTGGGAAAGAAATCTCTCTTGTGTATAAGCCACCCAGTTTACAGCAATTCGTTACAGTAGCCCAAAGCTAAGAGAGGGCTCATAGGCAATTCCATTTTCTTTCTTGCACACGGGTGACCCATCTGAGTCAACTGACAGGTAATTCTTTGGTAGGTTGTCTAGACTCCTGGCTTTGGAATTCTTCCTCTTGTATCCGGATGCCTGGTTTTGCTGCTTCCTTCTTGGGGAAGCATGCTCCTGTTCCCTTTCAACGGTCTCCCTCAAACATTATCTTCTCACCAGCATCACCTGACCTCCAGTAAAGCGGCAGTAGCTGTGGTTGGGCCCCGCCGCCCTCAGGGAATCTCCAGCATGAATCCCATCAGCAATGGCTCCCCATCTGGCTCTTTCACTGGGTTTTAATTCCAGGAGAAGAAGGACATGTCTTACTTCCCCCCTTTTGTCCACTGCCTCTCAAATTCCCAGGGCCTACCACAGAGTCTGATACATAGTTGGCATTCAAGAGATCCTTGTTGATTGTTAAAATTGGGTTCTCGCTCCTATTACCAACAGATGTTCGCGTCAACCTAACTGCTCACTGACAAACACGTGGTGTATTGTGGAGAAATTAGAGCAACATGGGCCCTAATTCCATCACCATGGCTTCCACTTGTCGGAGCTATCAGAAAATCAAGATTCTATTTCGGTAGCATGTGGGACTGTTTCCAAACCGAGAATTTTGGACAGACCCCCACGGTTCCGCGTTGGATTGTGTTAACTTGCTGTTGACCTATTTGCTTTTGGGCAACTGGATCCTCCCTTACTAATAATTCAGCTGCATTAATTTTTCCACTTCCAGGGCAGGGCATAGTCTCTCCCTAACCTCAGTATTTGGGGTTTGTGAAATAGGATATTCATGTTAAAGCCAACAAGAATTTGTGGTTACATGGCTTTTGGTGCACCAGGAATGGCGTTCACTTTTTTTTTAATGTGTCTCAATCCGTGTTGCTTGTGTACTTCCACTTGGTCTGAAATAAATTTTCTGAAATCTAGGTATTCATCACACACCATAAAGCGAAATAAATTGAATTATACTTTATTTCTGGGCAATAAGTAAGCTGAGGATGATGTGTCCCATCTCTTGATGGAATGCAAATTTACCATTAAAAGACAAATTCTTCACTTCCAAGGCTTGAATAGGGTGGCGCTTTAAAAAGCCTTCCATCTGGTTAAATTTAGGGTGCTGAAAAAAAGCCCACTATAAGAATATTCTCTGGCTCTGGACCCACGCAGCATTTTTACTTGATTATGGGCTGGATTCGTTTTCATTTACTTGAAGCCCGTCCACGGTGCTGCCTTTTTTTTTTCTCCCCTTCTGCAACATGGCAAAGTTGTCACCATCCATGTTGACTTTGGTAATATTGTCTTCTCTGAATAATGCCTTTCCGATGCATGATTGCCAGTAAAAGAAAACCCTGTCTGCACTGACTGAGGCTCGTTGAGGATGCTCCTAAGGGCGCGTGTGCGCGCACGCGCACGTGTGTGTCTGTGTGCTTTTCTCTACTCCCGTCATGCCCTTCTCCGTCTTGCTCACTTCTCCACAGTGTTCCCCTCCTACAGCATCCCCTCCAACCTGAATGTCTTAATCTAGTAATACATTACGCTGCTGCTTTAACAGACTCTTCTGGAGTCTGCTTGCTGAGTTCACAATCGAAGGACCGCCGTTGCTAAGGCCCTCCTGTGCCGTCAAATGGCATCACAGTATGGCTGAGAAAGTAGGAGGAGCTAAGATCCTTATTCTTGTTCTAAGGAGAAAGCCTCACTATGGAGCCCAGGCTAGGATGGCTCTCACAACGCCCCTGCTTCTGCCTCTTGAGAGCTGGTGTTGCTGGTGGATAGCTGCCCAATTTCCAAATTCACTTTTTTAACGAACCCATTCTCAGTGTAACGAACCGACTCCCTCAACCAGCCATTTAAGGGGTGTCTTCTAGATGGCCCCTCTTAACTTTCCACACATGAACTGTGGGGATACCTCTAATCCCTAGTACCTCCTGAGGCTCACTCGACAGCCTTTAACCTAGTTCCTGCAGCAACTGTTTATCGTGCTCTTCAGAGCCTGAAGCTCAGAATTCCTACTTATACAGAAAAAAAATCCATGAATAAAAAATGGACAAGCCAACAAATGGACCAAATGATAGTCCCGTCTCTTCTTTCTGCTGACTTATGAGTTATGAGCATCACTGAACTGGCCCTCTCCTCTTCAGAGTGTGTCAGTGACCCTCTGAGCAGATGCTACCTGTCTCAGAGGGGGAAAAAAATTAAAGATGAAGTCAGTGAAACCACTGGAAATTTTCTTCTCGCTTCTCTAAAAGTCCGGCAACAAATTCCTGAGGGAAACCAACCTGACAGCGAGAGAGTGTGGGGAGCCTCCCTCCGAAAGCTCTCAGGTCAGAGATTGGTGCAGCAAAATCCCTCTGGTAGGACAGAGCCTAGGGATGTGGGAAGAAGTGACCTCAGAGGTTGAGAAGCAGAAAGCAAAAGGGAGGGGTACCGGCGAGGACTGAGGGGGCGGAGAAGCCGGACCTAGGATGGCCTGCAAGCACTAAAACAACTAAGACACCTAAACAGCCACAGAAAATCTCAAGGAAGGGGCAGAAGAAGATGGACTTGGAAACCATCACCCTGGCTGCCTTTCGAGGAAGAGCCAGGTCGATGTACAGCCCTGGTTCTACTCTGGGTAGCGCTTTCAAGGAAAATGGGTAGTCTTTTCTTCAGGAAGCCCTAAACCAGTGAATTCAATTTGCGTTTGTTCACACTAGCTAGCAACTGGAGGTCTTATGGTAAATGTTTACTCTTCTTTTTAAAATAATGTTTTTTATTTGTTCTTTTCGTGTTTTGTACCATTATCATATCCATCCGCTTCCTCCAACTTCCTCCCGGACACTCTCATTCCTATCCACTGAATTCCATGGTGTCTGTCTACCTACCTATCTATCACCTATCTATCTACCTATCTACCATCTATCTATCATCTATCTACCTATCTATCATCTATCTATCTACCTATCTGTCATCTATATATTTATCATCTATCTATCACCTACCTATCTATCACCCACCCATCTATCATCTACCTATCTACCTATCTACCTATCTATCATTTATCATCTATCACCTATCTATCTACCTATCTATCATCTATCTATCACCTACCTACCTATCTACCATCTATCATCTATCTACCTATCTATCTATATCTATCTATCACCTATCTATCTACCTATCTATCTACCTATCTATCATCTATCTATCACCTATCTATCTACCTATCTATCATCTATCTATCACCTATCTATCTACCTATCTATCATCTATCTATCACCTATCTATCGCCTATCTATCATCTATCTATCACCTATCTATCGCCTATCTATCATCTATCACCTATCTGTCATCTATCTATTATCTATCTATCATCTACTATCTATCATCTACCCATCCATCCATCATCTATCTATCTATCATCTATCTATTTATCATGTATCTATTCCCCTATCTCCCTCTTTTAAAAGACCAAAAACAAATGAAACCTATGAAGTCCAGCTTGTGTTGGCCAACTAATCCCGGCCATCGGGCCTGCCATGGAGTATGGTTAATAAACCAGGTATCTATCGCTCCACTAAATAAGATTAACTCCCCCTCCCAGAAGCAATCCAATGCCAGTAGCTCCTTGGCCAAGGATGGGACTTTGTGGTCCCATCCCTTTCTCCACGCTGGGATTTTGTTTGAGAGGAGCTTTCACAAGTCTTCACAGTGGATGGCATGTTGTCAAGGTCCCCGGGTTCCTATGTACAGGCGTCTGTGATACTCACCCCTCCCTGTTGGCCTTCAACAGGCTGAGAGGGGACGGTGACTCAGGACCGCACTGGAAATGCACTGGGCGCTCCTTCCAGCTGCAGGCTTCTTGGTTGATCTACTCCCTTCCTGCTCCATCTGATTCATTTGAAAATATGAACTTTCAACAAAGAAATGCCTCCTAGCATCTTCACTTTCTACCAGAGAGGCTCTCGGTCTTTAATGGTGGTGAGCGAAAAACCAAATAGAAACAAAAACGATGGCCCATCCTATCTAGACTCCGTAGTAGTCCGGAAGAGGATTGAACTGGGAGCCCTGTGGATCTCCTGTCTAGGCTTATGACCCTTACACAAATCATTCATGATCTTTTTGCCTTAGTTGCTCAGTTCATAAAGTGTAGATATCATGTCTACAGATATAGATAAGTTCATAGGATGTAGATACGAAAGTCCACCGAGTGGACCGGCCGTGAGAATTAGAGACGACTTGTACTGCAAAGAGTGAGGTCACCCAGACCCAGAAAGACAAACGCTGCACGTTTTCTTAGGTGTGCGTGTTAGTTCGGAATATTTAGATGGGGGCATGTAACGTGCAGTAACGGCGGCTATCAGGAGAGTAAAAGGGACCGTGGTGAGGGCAAAGGGAAGGGGAACTTCAGAGAGGGGAAACGTGGGACACGGGTGCTATGAAGAGAAACCAGGAAAATGGGAGAGGAAGACTTATGAGGGAGAGGAGAGGGAGGCCAACTCAGAGGGGCAGGGGGGGAAAGATGGATAAATTGCACTAAAGACATTTGGAAATCCATAGAGAGTTATATTGCTTTATAATTACTTAAAATTGCATATAACGTATATAAGCTTATGACCATACAAATGTGCACAGTTTAACTGAAGTTATACCACTTGGGGTGACAATGTTCCTGCCTAAAACCTATAGACTATCCAACCCCATCGTTAGGCATGGGACATCTCCCTCTGAGTTGTTAGGGGATTCTTAGAAGCCACCTAAACAATGTGTGTCAGTACCCTTGACCTATTGATAAAGATACCACACACTATGGACACAGGACTTGGAGAAATCACTACGGAGAAGAACCGGAAGTCTCCTTATCAATGACTAACTCTCATAATATCAGAAGAGGCCATGAAAGCTCCCGGGGGAGGAAAGCAACCAACAGCCCTCTGCAGCTTGGCATTTACAAACCACAACAACGGGGAGCATGGCAGAATACCCTGAACTGTGTAACAGTGGCTCTCTTTGGGTAACCAAGCGCCCCCTAGTTAGACTTTAGGCCTAGAAATAGGAAGGAATTCATGCTTGACACTGTAAACTGAGCCAGTGACTTGTGGCTGGTGAGGCTGTGGAACCTAGAGACATGACCACTGTCCCTTTCCTGAACCAGTGTGCCTTCTAGCTGCATCTCCAATGAGTGCTAAAACAGATGCATGACCCAGTACTCACAAGTGACATTGAAGGTCGAGTGGCCTTGGGAGATTTCTGGGAAAAAAAATTTTCCCATAAGACAGGTGGGAGAGAATGTCTTCCTCCCTCCAACCTTGTATATTCCTGTAGGGAAAAATGACAGTGTGCTGCTTCCAGAAGGGTTATCATCCTCCTTGAAAGGATGAGGGGAGATAGTGTCGGCACTATGACAAAGGCCTGAGCCATGGAATGATCTTGCCACCATGCATTTGAGAAGTGGAGGCAGAAGGGTCCCAAGTTCAAGGCCGGTCGGAGCCACAGAGCAAGATTTTGTCTCAAGAAGGGGGAGAAAGGCACCTGTCGCAGTAGCAGAACCAAAGAATCAAGGGAGGTACCCTCCGTGATATTACCCTCGGTGTAGTACCCTCGGTGATATTGCTGAGCAAGAAAGCAAACCTGGTGCTGTTTGCTAACGGGTTCCTCATCACTAACAACTGTCCTAGGTGCTGGGACAGAAGCCCAAAGCAATGCAGTATTTGAGACTAGGCGGGAGAAATGCTTCTCATTCCTTCATTAACTGCTACTAAGCATTTCTGCTGCTGACTTTGCTGTGCTTTCACGGAGAGAAGACAAGGTCCGATGGAGGAGTTGCTTGAGGACAACCCCCCCCCGTCATCCATTGCTCAAAGCACAGCCACACACACCCCTGGAGGGAACTTAAACTCCAGCCCACAGCGAAGAGCTGTGTTTCACAAAGTTAACAGAGTATGTGTGTTCACCCACCGTCTTCCGGCGATTCTCTTTTGACCATAAAAGAGAAACCTCGGTTTTGACACCAGCACAACATTCGGAAGGTCTAGGCCCCTGGCATGGGCTTTGACATGACATTGAACATGTCAGCATATTGCTGGCTCATGACTGCTGGAGACATTGCTCGTTTGTCTTGTTCTTCAGTAAGGGATACATGAACCTCCGAAAGAACCTGACATTCCCCTCTACACATGTGCTGGATTGCAGTGTTTCCATGGGAAGGTGATTCATGTCAGACATGGGACTGGTAAGCTGCCCTCCCGCTGCCTCTCCACCTGTCCACTGCCAGGTGAACACATCCTGCCTCCGCTCTCTGCCTGACTGCTGACGGAATGCTTCCCTGCTGACCCATCACGCTTGCTGTATCTTCATATAGTCTCCTGTTAATGACTTCTGAACCCTTTCATCCAAGTCTTACACTTTACTCTGGATTCGGATCTTAAGGAAGGTCCTAGGAGGCCAGGGCCGCTTCCCCAGGGTCCAGCGGCAAAGTTCAGTTCCCTCCGGAAATGATGTAATCAGCGACAGGGAAGATCCAGACTCCATACAGATGTTTGATGGCAACACGTCACAGCTGCTTCTTTTGTTGTTTGCCCCTCCCAAAATTTCCATTTAATCGAGACAAATCGCCTATCATTCCCTTCTCAGGATGAATCCAAGGCTCTGGATGCTTAATCAACACGCCAAACCTCGGAGTTAGCTGAGAACAGAGCCCAGGTATTTTACTTCCCCACCTGCGTAAGGCGCAAACAAATAGCACATAAATAAAAAAGGTGTGCGCCCCTCCATCAGCCTCTAGGAAAGGAAACTGTGAGACGTAGAGAGAGCTAGGAGACTCAAACACATACAGACACAGAAAAAGAGCGAGCACAGAGCACGGGTTCACCGAATAGGAGTTCTGAGACCCAGGATCTCCCATGAAGTCAGTAACGCCTTTGGGGCATCCCTTTCCCACCATGAAAAGGGCTGCCCTATGCAGATGAGCATCTTGCCAGCCAGCTGCATTGGAGCAGAAACAACTGGTCTGCAGTCAGCCAGAAAGAAAACAGCAGCTAAGGTGCACCGTGTTACCTTTCCCACAGCGAAGGAGGCATTAACTTCCAGATCCCTGACCCCTTAAATCTGTGTGACAATAATTAATGCGAGAAAGATAACTAATATTTGTGTTGGTCCTGAAAGCCTTGCCAAATAGGAACTGGAGTTACGTAAGGTGGCAGGAGCGTCTCGCCATTTCTTGCACTTATTTCTGGCCGGTGAGGCATTAACCTCTTTTTCACTGGGCCTAAGCTCCTACCTGTGCCAACAATGCTGTCACATGCTGTGCGGGCGTGAACAGCACAGAGCGACACACGAGAACTGTCTTAATCATTATTAGGGGAGAAGTCCACGGACTACAAAAATCTCTTCAGTGTCCTAATGAAAACACACCGGACCTTGAGTGCTCCCGACCTTTGCCTACAACCACTGGCAGCTTCTCCATGCTCTCAGAGGTCACTCCCGTCTGCCTCTCTGCTTCAGAATTCCTTTGTAGTAACTGAGTTTAACAACATCCTTTCCTTTGTAGTAACTGAGTTTAACAACATCCTTGGTTGCTAGAAGGACAACTTCCTGTAGCCAAACCCTTTGAATATACAAACCCCAAACCTCTCCCCTTCAAATTTCCAATTTTCTAAACCAGACTTCGAGACTTGACGAATAATTTGTAATTTTAAGAAGTTTCCCAATCCAACATGACACCCAACTGAAGTTGGGAACCTCCGGTTTATTTACTGTGATTATTCACTCTAAGTGAATTAAAGCTCTAAGGAGTCACTGGTACTCCATTCCAAGTGGGATCTCTGCGTGAAATAAAAGCCCAAGTGGACACTGACTCTACTACGCTGCCATCCAGGGACATTCTGAGGTGATGTGAGTGTGATCGGATAAGAAAGTCATGGAAAGGACCAGGTACCAGAACCCTGAGAAAATTAGGCTGGGTCCCTAACACTCCAAATGCCTTGGCTTAATTAAATTAAATTTGCTGTAAGGAATTTAAAATTGTATCATTACTCTTCTTTGGTTTTTAAATTTTTGCTTTCTTTCCTCACCGTTCTTCTTCTGCATTTGTGAGAACTTCTTTCAGTGTCTGACTTATTCCCACCTTTGGAAGAAGGTCGCGAAAGGGAGCAGAGAAAGTGGTCTTTACAATCCTTCATGCTTTCCTTAAATTTTTCACAGCACAGAGTAGCCTAACTCCTTATCCCAGCTCTAACTCAGTCATGTTCCCTTCTCTGCCAGACATTCATCTACAGGTAGCTGCTCTCTGGTTATCTCTCTGCTGGGAAAGTTACTGAGTTCCCGAAAGGCTTACAGAAGCAGGGTGAAGGAGGGTGAAGGCTCTTTCACCAGACTGGTGTGCATCCTATGGCTTGATCCTCTCCAGACTCTCAAACAGAAAAACAGAGAGTTTAACCTCAGTTTTAAAGAGTCTAAAAACCTTCCCAGTGATTCCCAACCAAGCAAGACTGAAACCCCTCACTGGTAGGAAGAATTAGAATCTGTGTCAGGCTTCAAAAGGTGTGAGGGGGCTAACACAAGAACTTACAATAAGACTTTCCAGAACTCCTACCATGTTCCTGGCCCTGTGCTCAGCACTGTGAAGGCAACAGCAGTGATCAAGAAAGAACTTCCAATGTTTCGACACTACTAAGAGCAACAATGCTTTTACCCAAGCAGCTCTAGCTCAGGACGTCCTCAAACTGCTTCCCTGTGTTTCCACTTAGGAACACCTCTATACATTATGCTATCCCTTGAGACAGCAAGGCAGATGCTACTGATTTTACTTTAAATATACTAATGGCAAGGTTAATGTGCTCTTGGATACTTAAAATTATAAGAATGATGCCACAAACGTAGTGCTTTCCACACTGAAGACACCGGGCAAAGGGTTTAGAAAAATTATGTCTTATGATGACATGGTTTTTATTCATGTAGTTTAAAACTACACATCTTTATTGACTAGGGAGGCATCCATATGCTGTGGTGTGCGTGCAGAGGTCAGAAGACAACTTTCAAGACTGGGTTCTCTCCTTCCACCATGCAAATCCTAGAAACCAAACTTGGTTCACTAGACTTGGTGGCAACTGCCTTTAAATACTGAGCCATTGTGCTGGCTAGTTTTACGTCAACTTGGCATAGGCTAGCGTCATCAGAGAGAAGAAAACCTTTATTTTAAAAATTGCCTCCATAAGATTGGGCTGTGGGAAAGCCTGTAAGGTATTTTCCTAATTAGCGGTTGATGGGGGAAGGCGTAGCCTGTTTTAGGTGGGGCCACCCCAGGACTGGTGGTTGCGGGTTCTATAAGAAAAAAGGCTGAGCAAGTCATGTAAAGCAAGCTAGTAAGTAGCTGCCTTCCATGGCCTTTGTGTCAGCTTCTGCCCCAGGTTCCTGCCCTAGGTTTCTGTCCCGTTCCTGACTTCCTTCCACGATAGACAACAGATTTGGAAGTATAAGCCAAATAAATCTTTTCTTCCCCAACTTGTCTTGCTCATGGCATTTCATCTCACCAGCTGTTACCCTCATTTTATATTTTAAAAACTAAGGCTAAAGAGTGGGAATATAGTGAGTGGTGGGATAAAGCCAAGATTCAACCCATGTCTGTCTTCCAGAGTTTGTCTTTTTTGCTGAATTCAATGAGGTCAAATGATGCATCCAAAATTACTGAGCAAATGGAAATTGATTCGAACCCCCAAGTTCTGTTTCTTTTTATTCTACAAAATTTTCAGTGTCACTGATAGTTTCTACAGAACCACACAGTGTCTGCAGAGAGGAAAGAGTCCATTGTTTTCCATCTCAAATAACTAACACGGACTTTCAAAAGAGTGCCACCTGTTAGGGAATGAGTCCAAAGTCTGGCCGTGTCTGTTAATAAACCGTATTAATTATTTGCAAACATGCAAAATGCAAATGATCATCCTTTTCAAAGAATTCAAAGCTCCTTGACTTTCAAAGAACTGTTCCCCAAACCAAGCTGACCACAAGAGAAAAGGGAAGGCAAGTGGGGTGTGCATAGAATCCACACATTAAAACACGGTGTCCCTGAATTTTGACCTTCTGACTTCAACAGCTTCTTCTGGCATCAGGGAGAAAATAGCCAAGAACTGAAGGAAAACGGCACCAAGTACCAGCCACAATGGTATTGGGACTTGGAAATAGCCTCACCCCCAAAGAGAGTTTGCAAAGAACCATCTGCGGTTTTCAGGTTAAAGACCTGGGGTTGTATTTAGCATCCATGTTTTCATCAAAGGCACTGCAATTAACGTCTGAGCTAAAAGGTGTCGCAGACCAATCCTTCACTAAAAGAGAAAAAAATGGAGAAGATGCAGCATGGCAATTATTCTCCATGGGAAAGATGGCTGGAAGCGAGCACACCTCATAAATTATTTGCAGACGGGTCCACCTTAGAATGAAATAAGATCTTTCCGAGGGTGACACACCTGTGCCATGGATAATTGCCCTCATTCACAAATAATAAGTGGCCTGCCAGATGTTTAGCCCCACACAGGCAGATGTACGGCAAAGCAGTAGGAGAGGGTATCTAAGCTCAGACCAGAGATGAGCTTTTCCAAGCCCTCAAGCTGTGTTGGCAGCTTTCCCAGGAAGGCAAGCAAAGGCCCAGAGGAGTCCAACTGTTCGTCACTAACCTTCCATCCCAGCGATTAGACCACTGAGGAACACACACGGAGGGCTCTCAGATAGCCCCCATCTCAATTAGATGCCTAAGGCTCTTTCGTTTGGTCTTTAATTTTAACAGATGTAAATTGGATACGTTTCCCCTATCTGGCAATTTCGTATATGCGCGATGACCATCTTGACCCCCGTCACTTTCTCTTCCCTCTCCCATCTGCGGACCCCCAGCTGCGCCTCAACTAGTCCTCTGGCTCCCGTATCTTTTCTTCATGCGGGGTTTAGGCAGGTAGCTGCAGTGTGCTTGTGGCCGCAGGGACATGTCAGGTCTAGAAGATGACTTTTCACACTTTCTTTCCCGTGGTCTAGTTCCAGTGTTTTCTTCTCACTCCTCTCTGATATTCCCTGGGCTTTCGAGGGAGTGGCATGCGTGTCCTTCTAGGGTCAAGCACTCAGTGGTCTCTCTCACCCCCTGGCCAGCTTAGAGTCCCTCCTTTAGCCACCACCCATTGAGGAAAGGAGAGTCTAAGGCATAGGCTCAGAGCAGCACCCGCCTATGGCTATACACATAAATCTTGGGAATGCTGTTTGACTAGATGTCAGCTTAGCTAAACAGCAGTCCTGGGTTTGACACTTGAGCCTGTGGCTTCGTCAGTCATAGGCTTTGGGCCAGGCTTACAGTGTTAGGAATGAATTCTCCTGTGGAGAATGTCTCAAATCCAATCAGAAAGGGATTGGTTACCCTTGAAACAGCCAAACATCCCAGTGGGCATATCTTGCTTGACAAATTGGTATTTTAGCAGAAGAGGTCCAGAGATAGGCAAGATCACTGATAGCCTCTCACACACACACACACACACACACACACACACACACACACACACACAGTCTGCAAGGCACTTACCAGCTGATAAGATTTTAGGACATTTCAGGGATTTATTGGGATGGATGGCATTTCAAAGCTGTATAACAAACAGCTCAATATGTAAAGAGAAATAACCTCAATGATTATAGCATTAGAGCATAAACATTACTTTATTGGTAGTTATTAAACCAGCGGCTCTATATTTAGTATTTGTATTCTTTGTGACATTCAATGGCAAGATTGCAGTAAAGGTGTCATATCCACAAACACTAAGGAATCCGGTTCAGCAGTGAACTGGGCAGAATCACTGGTAGACACAGAAATCATTATCACAGCTACTTTTCTGGAAAAGTATATGTGAGGAAATGGTTGCATCCATTTTCCTTTGTTTGAACATTGTGATACTATGATGCCTGAATATAAGCATTCCGTAGTTACACTTGGTAGATACACAGTAAACAATATACTCTCAAACTCTCATAAGGCAAACAGATGTATGGTAACAGAGTAAATACCCTTTTGTATATGTTATTTGGGTCATCAAGATCAGTATAACATTGCTTTTTAGTATCAAATAGTTAATGTGTGACGATGAAGTTGCCTTCCATGGCAACACATTCAGAAAAGTAAGCACCCAAAGGTGGGGGTAGCTATAACACACCCACAGTACCTATGTGGCCTGCTTGGTCATCCCCTCCTTCACTTAAGGACTCATCAGAGCCACACCCCATCCCCTCCAGGCACCCACACTTGAACAAGACTCTTTTGCTAGGACAGAGTCAGCTAGGAATGGGCATGTGACCTCAGCTAGACCAATCAAAATGCTTGAAGCACTCTGAGGTCTCATTCAGAGGAGAGCCAATGTAGGAAGGAGAGACAGACCCGTGAGAAAAAAATTAAAGTTCATATTCAAGTCCAACTGTCTGACCTGCTTTGCGACTGTAAAAAGATTCAGGACACCCAAGAAGGGGGAAGCCGCAGCCTCAAAATGGAAGCAGCCTGAAGGCAGCTGGAAACAGAATCTAAATTATCTTTCTGAAAATAGCATATGACTTCTGATCAACTCCACGTTAGCTTTGAAAGCTGGTGAGCATTGGAGATAAATGCGGAAAAACGAGATAACATCGTAAGTCATTAAAACAGCTGGGCTCGTGGGCGGGTAGGGGTGGGGAGGTGGGGGTGGAGGGTGAGGGGAGTGTTTTGGGACCCAGTGGAGGAAGAATGAGCGCTGTCTGGCCTTGTTTAAGCTTGGTGAGGTCAAGGGTCACGTCTGAAACATAATTTATCCTGTGTTACAGAGACTGACGCGTATTTCAGTAGCTGTTTAAAACTTTCCGACTGTTAAATGGGACAGGCTTTGAGAAGTTTATAAAGGTTCAAGTGGTCTCCAAATTATAGGTAAAAGATAACTCGATAAATTCAGGACGGTCAAGGTCTGCTTTGACGTTACACGGCGCACAGAACTCATGGTAGAAAGAATCCTAGAAGGGTGTGTGGAGTCCTGGGCCATGGCCTTCTTTACACTGCCAAAAGCTGCTTGTAAGGGAAGAAACTCTGCCCTCAGGCAAACTGTAAGAGGCAAGGGCTAGGCCCTGGATTTTCCAGACTTCTTTCCTGGTGCTTGGCCCCAGGATGTTTAGGACATTGCCATCCGTGGGCTAGTTCTCAGCGGTCAGTGTGCAGCAGGCAGAAACTGGACAGTTCTTTTGTTGGTGGTGGTGGGTTTTCCTTTGTTTGCTTAGTTTGGTTTTCATTTCAGTAGATAATCTTCCCATTCAAATTCCACAACCTGAGCTTTCATTCCAGCTCCTCCGATGACATGCTGACGACAGAGCATTCAATGGGGGGGGTGGACCCCTGTAGACTGCGGCTCCAGAAGTCACTCGGTTTGCAGGACAGAAAGAACAAAAACAGAAGCGGCTGTTTGCTTTAAACGTGAGCACATAGAGTTTGTAACTGATAGATTCCCGCCACGTCAACCAAAGGTTCCGGAGACTTCAGGTTCCAGGCCGCGTCCTTTGTCACACTGGGCTAGACCAGTAGGAGATGCCCACCAAAAATTATGTAGAGTGACCCTGGAGGACCTCATTGCCAAAGTTGTGACTAATACCCAACATGTTTCTTTGTTTTCAGAAAAGTCTCCACCTACAGGTTTTCCCAAATGAAACTGTATACAGTTAGGCCTCCCCAAACTCATTATTAAATAGTAAATCGATAACAGAAATCAAGACCTTTCCCAAACCAAGATGAATGTGAGAGGATGGAAAGCAGATCCTGCCAGGTCTTGCATAGATCCTTGGAGTTTGCGTGCTTCCGAGAAATAAGATGGATTTGAATGTAGGGCTTGGTTACCTTGAGTAGATCACCTAGCTCTTCTGGCCTCGGTTTACTCATCTGTAAAACGAGCACACAGGCTTCAATGCCCAACAAGGCTTTTCCCAAGTCTCTTGGAGAGGTCTCTGCCTTTGTGGATCCCACCCCTGGAATCCCCTACTTTGGTCGGTCATAGTAAGTCTTACGATCCCTCGGGTTGGTTAAGAATAAGATAGTACTTTTGTTAAGACAAGCTAGGAAAATCAGTGACCAGATTCACTCCAAAGATCTTAGACCACCAAAAAAGGAGAGCAGGCTGAACCAAGGCAAAGCTCCTACCTTAAACACTGACTTGGAAAACAATAACACACTCACAGACTTAGCTGGCTGGCAACAGATGGTCTCCTCCAAAATGAACACTTTTTTCCCGAAACAATTTATTTTTTTTCCAACTAAGATTCTTGAAGCCACACTCAAAAATAAGCGGGTTTGAGTTCTAAAATCTAAACCTGGATTGAAAAGTATTCAACTTACGCTTTTAGAATGTCAGGGTCATTTGAGAGAAATACGGAAAATGAACTTGAGACCTGAAGATTACTTATAAAATCCAAAACCGCTAAAGCAAATTTATTTCCCTTGACCAGTCCATGCCATCAGGGACTTCCCCAGAACAGCCTATTTAACGCCTATTTAACGTAATTCTGTAATGTGGGCAGAAAAAACTCACAAGTGGGCGGGCACTGTATGCAAATTCTGAAGACTTCATCTCCTGCTGTGCAAACAAAGTGGTGGCGGTTCAGAGAAGACCTGGAGATTTAAGTTTAGGGGGAAAGCCTGAAACGCTGGAGTTTTCCAATTATTCTGATGCACAGGCTTCAACTCTGATACCCGTGGATGTCAGGGCGCTCTCATGCCCAGGCTTCAACCTCAGAAAGACTAACCTCTGAGCTGAGCCGCGGGAAGGGTCATTTCTATTATTGTTGTTGTCATTGCTATTAATCTAGTGCTCATGTGCACTCTGGCATGCATGTGGAGGCCAGAGGACAATTTGTAGGAAGCGATCCCCTCCCTCCACCATGTGAGTTTCGGTGATCCAGCTCAGGTTGTCAGGTTTGGTGGCCAGCTCCTTTATCCGCCGAGCCATCTCACCAGTCCAGGAATGGGGCATTTGTAGTACACAATCTGAGGATGTGGTTCTCACACTTGAGTTGGGAAACGCTCACTGAACAAGTGTGAGGAGGTTTGGCCGCTGTTCCGGGTTGCCTGTGGCAGCCCCAGAGAAACAGAAGGAAGTGAAGAGGCACCCTTGACAGCTGGTTAGTTGGTCACAGCGGCACAGCCGGCCACTGAGTAGCAGCACACTCTGAAAACTGACCGCGGAAGAAACGGAAAACAAAGCTTGCGCTAAGGATTTCCTCTGTTGTTGTTGTTCTGAGACAGAGCTTCTCTGTGTAGCCCTGGCTGTCCTGGAACTCCCTCTGTAGACCAGGCTGGCCTCCAGCTCACCCAAGATGTGCCTGTCTCTGCCTCCCGGAGGGCTGAGATTAAAGGTGTGCACCCCCACGTGGCTGATGAGTTTCAAGAATAACTGGTTATTCTTTGAAGTGCGGTTCTCAGACCAGCACCGTGGGGATCTCTTGAGAACTTAAAAATGCCTCTGTGCAGACCCTCCTCCAGTTTTACCAAGTCTCAAAGGCTGGGTGGGTGTTCCAAATGCCCTACCAACGACAAGCAGGTGATTCTGATGAACAAGGTTTGAGCTCCACTACACACAGAGATGCAAACAGCCGGGACTAAAGAAGCTAAATAAAATGTGACATGGAAGCCGGGCGGAGGTGGCACACACCTTTAATCCCAGCACTCGGGAGGCAGAGGCAGGCGGATACCTATGAGTTCGAGGCCACCCTGGTCTACAGAATGAGTTCCAGAACAACCAGGGCTGTTACACAGAGAAATCCTGTTTCAAAAAAACCTAATTAGTTAATTAACTTAATAAATGACATGGCAAAAAGGAAAACCCTGGCTCGCTAGCCCAGCAACTGTTCAAGCCTAGGTGAGTGACTTAGCTGCAAGCCTCAGTTTCTGTAGTGGTTGCCTATAATACCCTTACTTGTTGTGTTGGGAAAAATATTAAGAATCAAAAGAGACAAGGTAGGTGAAGATATCTTGCAATCTGAAACCCTGAATAAATGTAAGTTATTAGTAAGTAAGTGATAAGCCCAGTACTTGGAAGTCACAGGTTGGACTCTCCCTATTCATTGCACAAATGTTAATTACATGCTTGCCATACGATAGCCATTGTATTCTATGATGGGACCATCTAAATAAATGTCCTTAAGCCTCTTGTTTCGAGGAAGACAGGAAAAAAACTCCAAATTGAGGAAAAAGGTACCCTGATTTCAGATAAGGACTGAACACTAGTCAATTGCATGGCTCCTCCAGGTACCATACTTTTGGAAATGGAACCAAAAGGACTTGGGAGTTCCATGGGTGAATCTTGTATCCTTGCAAGAGGATGCTGTTGTCTCTCAGTGCCTAGAACAGGGCTGGGGGATAAAACTCAGGGAGGAAGCAATGTCACCTGGAAGGGAGCAATGTGGGATTAAGGGCAGAAGCGGAAGAAACTCTGTAGAAGGATATGGAAGGAAACTAGAAGGCCAGGCTTGTAACAGGACCTAAAGGGAAGGCAAGATAGATACTGTTAAAGGAAGGTGGGTAGATACTGGTAAACCTCAGTGGGAATTTGTTACAATGTTGAAACATCAAGGAACGCGCTACCCTGAGAACTCTGAGCTGCTGTTTCTTTAAAAGCCCTGCCCTTGGAGCCCCACAACACTAAATCATAGGTGTGTCTGACAATAAGACCACTTCCTGTAGAGCTTCACAAAACTTAGGTGCACAAATTACCCATCGTCGTTGCCATGATTAGTGGGTGAATAATAAATTATTTAATTAATTTCAATGAGAAATCCGTGTGTGTGTGTGTGTGTGTGTGTTTCCTCCATTTTTCTCTGCCTCAGAACGACAATGGCTTAGCAAGCCCTTTCCACCCAGCTCAGTAATGAAGCATCTTTGTTAGCAGAAAGCTCTTAAAACAAAACAAACAAATGACTTGGCTTTCGATTCCTAATCAAAACCGGTGGACCCAGGTGGAGAGCTTCAAGGACAACTTTTGTTCTCCAGCTTGTCTGCCCACCGGGAGGTTGAGGCCAGTAAAAAGGAGCTTGGCTCGCTAAGGTCCTCTTCGCAGAGAATGGAGTGTCTGTCAAGGGAGTTGAGGGCTGCAAGTGTCCCATCCACCAGCGACTGATGAGACACACATGCAGTTGAAGATTCTCATTCTAAAAGAAGACACGACTCATTAATGAATCATTAGGGATTGTGAGTTCTTACGTTTTCCACTTCCTCTTACCACCCACACACTGGGGGCAAAATAGGCTCCAGCTATTATTTTTAATGCGGAGTTTGGAATGAACCAAATCCTTTCAATTAAGCGGGCATTTAGACCTCACAACTAAGAAATTATTAATGTTAATTGTGAGGTCTTATTTTTTTCTTCCCAAAGTGGGGGTTCTAGGCTGTTCTGTTAATTTTTCAAATAACTTGATTCAGCAAGGTCTATTTATAGTTTTGGTTTAAAAACTGGGTTTTTTTTAAATGGTTCTAAATTCGAGGTGGGGCCTCCTAATTACAATCTGCTTCTCCCAAGAGTATCCAGTGCACCCCCACAATACTTGTGATGCCTAGGAGATGACTCAGCCTTTCTCCCCAGGCCGAATCAGACCCCTGCAGACTGGGGACAGAAACCCAAGAGCAGAGACACCAGGAACTCCAGTTCCAAGCTCCCCTACCTTGCAGCGAATCAACCTCCCGCAGTGCAGTGGGTCCTTTGCATCTGGGAACACAGCCGCTCATCTGCGCCACTGCATGGGTGCCTATCAAGACCTTTGGGGAGCCTATGTTCCGCCCTTTTGACTTCTCTCACCCTCTTTATGCAACTCCATTAAAGATAGATGTGCTAGCAGGCCGGTGGTGGTGCAAGCCTTTAATCCCAGCACTCGGGAGGCAGAGGCAGGCGGATCT
>LOJH01006965.1:19763-31677 GCA_001685095.1 Ellobius talpinus | reverse complement strand
CCTGAGTAAATTGGGAGCATGGGGACCATGGGAGAGGGTTGAAGAGGAGGGGAGCAGAGAAAAATGTATAGCTCAATAAAATCAATTTTAAAAAAAATAAGCTCAAAAAAGAGGAAGAATTGTAGAGGTTGATAGCCTGGGGTCACAGTACCAAGTGCACAGCAGACTCTGTGGTCTCCAAACTGTCAAAGAATGGAGGTGGAGGGTGGAGGGTCGTCAGAGGATGGAGGTAGCGGGTGGAGGGTTGCCAGAGGTATTTTTGTTGTAGTGATAATAAAACACCTGGCATGGTAGCTCACTGCCTACAGTTATAAAGTATTTATGTCTGTAATATCAGGAAGCAAGCCTAATGCAAGGCATTGCTGTGTAATTCTACCATAATGGTCAGTCCCGGAAAAGCATGACTTCTAAGGCCTCAGTCAGGAAGGTTGCACAGCACACAGGCACACCAGAGACTAAGATTCAGAATGACAGACCGTTTTCTCAAGGTCACACCTGGAGTAAGTGGATTCATGCCAGGATCTGCTGGGTTTCAGAGCCAGGTGCTCCTAACTGCTGATACCAGAGAGAACCCTAACAGATCTGGAGAGCCTGTCTTTGTGATAAAGATGAGGCTTGTTTCTAAAGAGCAAGAGAAATAGCAGACACCAGGGACTTCCCAATGCAAATGTACAGAGCAAATGTTCATATTGGCGGCCAATTCTCCTGAAATTGTCCCATTAATTTGCTGTGATGCCAATAAAACACATTAGCACTTGGAAGAAGATCTTGACAAAGCAATTACAATTAAATTGGGTGAAAAAAATGTACAGAAGTAGCCAAGAAAATATCTAAGAAAGAAACATAGAAAGAGAGCTCACATTACCCATTCACTCTCTCGATGGATATTTAGGCTCCCCTCTCTGCAATGTGCTACAGAATGGGAGGATTTACATGATGTGCTTCCGGGCAAAGAAGACACAGGAAAATGCATCTTGGGAGACAGCAGCCAAAGGGATTTAAGCGCTTTGCATGTGTAACACCTTGCACCCCTGCCCCAGTATTCCAGACTCCAAACCTCAACAGCTCCACTCTGCAAATCAGATATGAACCCACAAATATCATGTGGCCAGGAAGTGGAGGTAAAGGGGCTAAGCCTGCCCAACTTCAAGGTCGCTCACTGCTGGTGTCTGCAGACTGATGGTGAGACTTGCAAGTTCCTCCGGTCAATGGAGAAAGCAGATGCCTTGGAGATGGTTAATTTGGCATTTCAGGGTCACCATAAAGGTAATGGAGAAAATAAAAAGTTAAAGGTTTTACCATTTTATTTATTTTATGTGCATAACTGTCCATATGAATATATGTGCTCCATGTGTGTGCCATGCTCATAGAGGCCAGAAGAGGGCGTCAGATCCTCTGGAACAGGAAACTGAACTTGGATCCTCGGCAGAAATAGTGAGAGCTATCAATCACTTAGCCATCTACAGCAAAAAGTTTTATAATTTGGTCTGAGAAAGGCTTTTCTCAGCATATTCAGAGGCTCAGCTGTGAGTCCCTCCTTCCCAAAATTCCAAATAGTATGAAAATATGCTGTGCTCTTGAAACAATGCAGCAAACAGTTGAACAAATGTTCACCACTGTGGCTGCCACCATTGTCACCGTGACTACCATCAACAGTAGCACTGTCATCCTTGACATAGCCACCCTCATCTCATCATCATCATGACACACAGGGACAAGATTTTAAAAACCTAGGAGATATATATCAAAATTTTAATTTTTAGTATATCTGAAAGAGGGGGCCAGGGAAGAGATTGTACTGTGACATTTGACTTTATACACATCTGGTTTTGTGATGGATACATTTTATATTAGAATCCAAATGGAAGCTCTGAGGACCCTTACTCTGAGTAAGAACCATCTATAAGGAAAATAAAACAGAGCAGAAGAACTGATAGAAAGAAATGAGGTCCTCTGGGTCCCCAGAGTGTGAACAATGAACAGATGCTGAGACAGACACAAGGAAAAGCAACTGTTGATTCAGGGAGTTGCTCCATCTTCTCCTTGGAGAAACAGGAGTTTTCATTTTAATACTTACAAGGGTTCAAATGGATCTTTATGCTTGCTAATCAAAGTACCCTAACACAGATAAGCAGCTAGTAATGCAAAACAATGCATTCAACTTTACTGGAACATAATTACAGAATAAAACACACAGACACCAGCTATCACCTATTACACTGAAGAAAATATTAGCCAGACAATTAAATGCTCAGTATTAGTGTGTGTGTGAGTGTGTGTATGTGTGTGTGTGTGTGTGTGTGTGTGTGTGTAGTCCATATTCACAGTGCTGTTGAGCTCATACATCTATCTGGTATACCTTTGATATAGTGTTTGGTAGTAAATCAGTTTGCCTTAGAATGAGAAATTCCATTTTCAGATAGTGTTCCAAGAAATCTTGGGCCCATTCCTGAAGGCACAATCACCAGGATGATGACATTGTTTATGCTGATGTGAAGACTATCAACAGCCTGGGTGTTTGTCAGCAAAAGAATGAACAAGTGGGACACCGTGACAGACACTATGGAAGACAGTGGTCCCTCCTGTGGGACAATGGTCTTGTATCCTGTAAAGATTTATCACTTGTATAGGTGGGGCAACCAGAACAGGAAAATTCTGGGAAGAGGAAAGGTGCTCAGTCTGCAGTCATCACCCAGATGCAGAAAAAGCAAAATGAGAGTGTCTCACTGATAAAAGGTACCAAGGCACATGGCTAACACAGCAAAGAATTATGGGTTAATTTAAGATGCAAGAGTTAATTAATAAAAAGCCTGAGCTAAGAGGCCAACCAGTTTATAATAAATGTAGGCCTCTGTGTCTTTCTTTGAGACTGAACGACTGCCATTCTGGGCAGGACACAAACCTCTGTCAACAGGTCCCCATTCTCCCCAGTTCCCAGGGTTTACACCTTCTGGTCAAACCATTACTTTGAATGTGAGCAGGACCCAAAACTTGCTTCTGGCCAATAGAGCATCTCAAAACAAGTGGATGTCACTTGTGATTTGACAACAAACAGTTGTAACTTCTATGTTGCTAGCAGATTCTATGCTTTGCTTGCTTTGGAGAAGCAAGCTGCCATAGTGGGAAGGACTGCATGGAGAAGAACTGAGGCCACTTCCTCAGCCAACAGCCACTAAGGAACGCAAGCCCTCGGCGCAGTAACCCAAAATGTACCTGAATTTTATCAACAGCTATGTAAGTAAGCCAGGTAGGAGCCCTTGCCCAGGGGAGCTTTTAGAAAAGATCCAAGCCTGCCAGATACCTTCATTACAGCTAAATGAGGGAACCAGAAGTGAAGACCCCCAACTAAGCCATGACCCCCAGAAACTGTGAGATAATAAATAAAAGGTGCCAATGTGTTACACAACAATAGATAAGTAATACAAAAACCATTCTACTACCTTAAAAATCAAAGTTATATCTATTTGTATAAAATACCAGAAAATGTTATTCTTACTTTAAAGCAGAATATAAAACATGTACTCTGACCTCACTTTTACAAATAAATGACAAAAATTTTAATGTAAAGATAAAATTCTGGGATTGGATGAATAGTTCATAAGACATCTAAAGAGAAGAGTTCAGGAGACTCACCTTATAGTACCTATATTTAATTTTTTGCAAGCTTATTGCCTTTAAAAAATAAGTGTTTCTAATTTAAAAGTAGTATTATAGCTTTAAAAAATGATAAGTCAAAAGTTTGGGGCAGGAGAGATGGCAATGTGGTTAAAAAGGCTTGCTGGGCAGCTATGTGGACTAGTCCAAATCCCAACACACATGTAAGAAGCCAGACATTCATGTGCATCTATGTGCCCAGCTCTGAGAAGAGCAGAGATGAGAGGATTTCTGGGCTTGCTGGCTTCCAGCCGGAGAAGATGGAAACTCCAGGTTCAGGCAGAGAACCTGTCTCAAAGGAGCATGGAGAGAGTGACAGACAAGGGCACCTGACTCCCTTTCCAGGCCCTGAGCACAGGTACTGTGTGCACGTCTGCAAACAGACACATGTACATACACCCACACAGAGGTATGTGCACACTCATACAGACACACAAATGAGTAAGTAAATCTAAGAATTCAGGATCAGAAGATAAAGGCATTTGTCACTAAAGCCTGACAACTTGAGTCCAATCCCTGGGGCTCACATGGTTGAAGGAGAGAACTGAGAACTGATTCCTAAAAGTTGTCCTGTGACCTCCACATGTGCATGCGCGCACGCACACACACACACACACACACACACACACAGAGAGAGAGAGAGAGAGAAAACGTAACAAAAACTTTTTAATCAAATAACTCAATAAAATATTCCAACCTTTGTGCCAAAAGTAACATTTCCATTATTTCCATTTCCATTCCTGGTTTCTTCTCTACATTCCACTTACAGAGGCTGGCTGGGTGGATTGCCCACTCCACTCCGCAAGCCTTCCTCCCAGCTAGCGGTAGTCTTGTGTTAGACCTGGGCCCTGATACACAGATGGAAGTACACTGAGAGGAACTGACTCCCTCCCTTCCTCCTTGACTGCTCAGGCTCAGAACATACATCATGTGGGTAAGTTACCCTGACAAAACCTTGTGGCGTGTGCTTTAAAACCAGACGTATGTAGCTTAAGTAGCTCAGAGGAGGGGTGTGTGATCTGGCCTGCAGTTCTGACCTTGACATTCAAGCCAGGCACTGGTGAGCCTAGGAGGAGACAAGGTAGTGGATGGAATAAGAGAATCTTAATAGGAAAACTGAGTCACTATTCTTTAGAAGAAGGGCTGAATTGAGGGCGAGGGCCACACTCTCTGCACGGTCATGTTTTCTGGAGTTGGGATTGTGTTCAGTTGTAATAGAAGCAGACTCACGACTCACAATGGCTTGACCAGGAGTCATTTCATTAGCCCATATGCAAAAAGTTGCAAAGTGGCTACTCCCAAGTGGTATTGACTTTTCTTGGGAAGAGGCAAGAAATCCCAGATTGGGCAGCAGACCAGTAAAGAAATAAATCAAGAGAGTGGACGTTCAAGTCCAGCTTGGTAAACCAGAGAGTTTACTGAAGTTACTTATGGGAACAGGGCTGATTAAGAAACAGCTATGCTACCAGGAAGTCCCTTCCCTGAGTACGACAGCTCACCTTGCTGTCCATCACTGAAGTGTCCCCCCTGAGGTCAGCTCTCCGCCCGTCTAGACTCTGGACTTGGGTAACCGAGCCTGGAGGAGTCAGGGCTACTGTGTCCCACTTCTGCTATGAAGGAATGTGACAATACCATTACCATCACATAGACTCACCCCACACCGAGTCGTCCTTCTGCTTGCTTTATTGCTACGGCCGCTGACTAAGGTATCCTGTGGTTACGGTGCCCAGGAGGAAATACTCCAGTACAACTCCAGGACTTGCTCTTGAGCCCTGCAACCTCTGGGTTCCGTGTCCATCTCTCCTCAGATCTTAGTGTTTTTCCCTCCGGGTCAAGCATGACTGTCTCAGTGGTGGTATCAAAGCAGACAACAGGAAGGCAGCCAAGGTAAAGGAAGGAGGTATTCCTTCTGCCTGACTGTCCTACTCTGAGAAAGAGTTTCACACCCTTTATCTCATTAATCAGAATGGGTCACATGACAATTGTTAGCTGCAGTGTAGGCTGGGAAAGCTATTAACAGGGTTGGAAGTCAGTGCTGTGGACACCATTGCTCTCAGCATCTGCCTGGACCAGACACAAGCTCCAAGTGTCCTTTGACTGCACCCTGGACTCATCTCCTGACCTCGTCCCAGAGCTCTTTGCCTAATTAATAGCCCAGTCAGGCTCCCAGAAGCACAGCCCAGGACAATTCCCACACGTGGCTTTGCCTTATTCTGAGCTCATGAGTCTGCAGGCCTGGGCAGCCAGTGGTAGCTGCCACTCCTCTGCCTTACACTGAAAGTTCTCTGCTGTCCTTGGCTTAGAAGATGGTTCTTAGCTCCCTTCTGCTGTGAGTTTGTGTTCTCCAGAGCAATGGAGCCAAGAGAGGATTTAGGTGTGTGGGTGTTTCTGTACATGTGTGTCTCTGTGTCTGTGTATGTGTCTGTGAGTGTGTGTGTATCTGTATATACATGTATGTGTGTATGTCTGTGCCTGTGTGTCTATATGTGGTCTCTATGTGTCTCTGTCTCTGTGCATCTGTGTGTGTATGGGTATATATATATGTGTGTGTCTCTGTATGTGTGCTTGTCCCTCTATGTCTGTGTGTGTGCCTCTGTGTGTATCTGTGTATGTATGTGTGTCTATGTGTGTATAGTAGGTAGAGACAGAGATTTTCATCATTATCATCATTGTTATTTAACTTTTATATGTTTATATACTATGTATGTGCATGTGTGTATATTTGTATCACTATGTGTATCTATATGTGTGCCTATCTGTGCATGTATCAGTGTTTATATGTGAGTATGTGTGTGTATAGTAGGTAGAGACAGTTCTCATATGATTGTTATTATCATTTAACTTTTATGTATGTGTTTGTGTGTGTGTGTTTCTGTGTGGGTGTATGCCACGTGCATAGGGTGCCCACGGTGGCCAGAAGAAGGCATCGGGTCCCCTGGGACTGGAATTACAGGCAGTTGTGAGCTACCTGGTGTGGGTGCTGGGAAACAAAGAAGTCCTCTGGAAGACCAGCAAGTGCTCCTAACCACCTGGCCATCTCTCCAGCCCCCAGAGGTTTATTTGAAGAAATCAGCACACCCAACTCTGGAGGCTGACAATTCTGCAATCCACGGCCCTGGACTGAGGCCCCAGGGAGGCCCATGCTGCAGCTGAACTCCATCTTTGGCTGGTAGAATTCTTCTTGTTTAGAGCTCATTGGCCCTTTTCTTCTCACTCAGGCTTTTAACTGATTCGCTAGATACACCCACTATGTGGAAGGCAGCCTGCTTTTCTCGAAGTCCAATGACTTAATTCAGATCTCACCCCCAAACCCTCACAGAAACATCCAAAGGAATGTTCTCACGAATACCTCGGTCCTGTGGTCAACCCACACATTCTGCCAGTTCCTTATTGTGAACCTGAATTGGTCATGCCCTCCTTGCGGCTCCCCTAGTTTCAGGCAATATTGCATACTGCAGGTGCCTTCCTGGCAGGCTGTCAGCAGTCAGCACGCCACTTCCTTCCCTTGGTCTTGGGGCTTCAAGAGCCCCTTTCCTCAGCTTGTTTTGTCCTCAGATCAGAATAGTTAAGGGACTAGAATTAAAATCATGTGGCTTTGACGCCCAAGCAGAGACAACACGGGAGTGAAAATTCTGGAGGACCAGGGACTTCTGAAGGAGGGGGAGAAGATGACAGCTAGGGAATGCAGAAACAAGGTTCAGAAGTTGCCCAAAGATCATGATTCCATGGTTCCCGTGATACCGGGCCCAGACAATTTCTTCTCATACCCTCACTTCTCATGCTCAGCCCTGCATTCCTGAACCAGTTCAGGGCATTTTTGTTGCTTATGATCAGAAGATGCCTTAGGCTCTTCCTTCTCCCCCTTGGCGTCTCTCAGAGGTGTCTTCTCTTTGGCCACCAGGACAAAGCACAGGCTCTAGGATAATGTTCAAGTGCTGTTTTGGTCTTAGACCAATGCACCTTCTCAGCCTCGCTCAGAAATCCACTGTCCCTCCATTCAACATCCATGTAAGCCAAACTCCTCCCTTCCCCTCCCTTCCCCCTTCCGTCCTCTCCTTCTCCTTCCCTCCCTCCTCCTTCTCCCTGTATGTGTATGTAGCTCTCTCTCTCTCTCTCTAACACACACACACACACACACACACACACACACTCTCACGTGCACTTGCATGCTAGGGTTTGAACTCAGGGCTCTCTGCTCTCCCACAGGGCTGTTAGAGACAAGAGACTTAGCTCACAGTTTTCCCTGTGCCTGGCTTTGGGGAAGACCTCAAGGCAGACTAGGCAGGGGCGTGCACCAGAGATAGAGACTGCAATACCAACAGGAAGCAGGATGAAAATCAGATCCCAGAACCCCTTCAGAAGGCTGCTCCCAACTAGTCTAAGGATTTTGTACTAGGTCTTAGCTCTTAAAGGTTCCAGCATCTCCCACATCACACAATGGGGATCAACTCTTGGAGGACAAACAACACTTAAACCAGAGCATCTGAAGCTGTTTCTTGGAATATCTCTCCCACCCAGTCCATGAGCTGCCCTACTCTAGAAAGTCACCTCCTGGCTTCCTCTCCACTCCATACCCTGAGTTTTCACAGAACAGTCTGTTTCACCAATATGACCTAAAAGAAGGGGCGTGTTCATATGAATCTCTAGTTGTAGAAATGAGAAGTGGGGAGTCCTCTGTGGCTTCCATTTCCTCCTCTGCAGCCTGGAGGAAATAGTGATGCTTACCTTACAGGGCTCTGAGGAGAATCAGTTGAGATGCTGTAAGCAAAGAACTCAACACAATATGCAAACACTTGACACATGGCGTGCCTTCCTGTCTCGCAAGCCCGAGCTGAGCACTGTGCAAATTTATAGATGCTGGGATTGGCTAGGTCTGGGCCCTGCAGCAGCTTTCAAGGTTAGGAACTGGCTCTATTCCTCCAGGACACCCAGAACTGAAACCCTTACCACATCTCAGGACTCTGGGTGCACAATGACCAGCAAATCATGCCCACTCCCAACCATACTCTTAGTCCTGCACAAACCCTAAGCCACCATAGGAAATAACCGGTGACAAAACCCAGCTGGTTCTCAGCGGAATTTTCCACAGGCTCCTCCTATTAAATGCTATCACCATACTGTGTCATTCATTATTTTAATTGTTGCATTTGTTTGTTTCCCCCCCTTTCTCTCTCTCTTCCCTCCCCCCTTTCCTCACCCCCCAATTTCTAGCTGTCAGACTCGGCAGAGATTATGCATTCCAAAGGAAAAAACCTTTTTTCCCTTTCTATTTTTGTTAACAGCAGTTTGGGTTTCCTTAGCATGAGAGACTTCTTCCGGTGCCCTTTGCCGGAAGAAGATGGTGTTCACACACTCAGAGCAGGGGAACTTGGGGATGGCAGCCTCCACAGCCCCTGTAAGGTGGGACCGTGGTTTTGTTAGCACCGATGCCTCTGTCAGGGCTTAGCCACTTCCAACGGTCTCTCCATGGGTAGGGGCTGGGAAGCTTCAGAACTGGAAAAGGTTGCAGTTAGGAGGCTGGTTGTAGCAAATTTCCCAGCACAGGTAGTTTGACCATCCCACCGTCCTGCGGTGGCTCTGCTCCCCTGGGGTATAACTCTTTTCACCCAGCTTATTAACCCCATTTCTGATCAGCACCCTGTCCTTCATACCAGTCCTCTTCCCATCCTCTTAACAAGGCCGTACCTCCTACCTCAAAGGAAATTGCTGTTCTTCCCATGTAGACACTGTTCTACCCTCTCTTATTGTGCCAGCTCAGTTCCAATGCCAATCACACTAGGCGTGGTAAACACAATTGTCCCAGGTATCCTCAGTCCTATTACCTGTTTTAATTCCCTTTAGTAGAACTACCTGGCCTGTCTGTCTCTGTGTGGTGTAGTAGACCCTTGTCTATCTTGTCCAGCTCAGGATCTTGGCACAAAATTAGTGCCCAACAGCCTTCCGTAGACTTTTGCTGAGTAAATAAGTAAATTTAATACTTCCTTATTTATTTATATTTGTTTGGTTTTTTTGAGGCAGGGTTTCAGGGTTTCGTGCCATTCAGGCTGGTCGTGAACTCACTCTGGAGCCAAGGACAACCTTGAACTCTTGATCTTCTGGCCTCCCAAGTGTTGGGATTACAGGTCTGCACACCACACCTGATTTTCTTTTTCCTTTCATCTCTTGATTTGGGCCTTGCCCAAGCTCTTTGCAGCAGGCATTGGCTATGACGCTGCTTTTACAGATAGGAAAGGGCCTCAGAGTTGGGAACTGATCCCCTCTGGCTGCCCATCCTTGCTGTGTGACAAAGCACAGCTCAGCACACTTGCCTAAAACAAGGAACTGTTCTTTCTGTGGGTTGACGTGGTTCTTATGCTGCTCTTGCCTGAGCTCGCTCTGCATTCACCTGACAGTTCTAGGCCAGCTGAGCGTCACTCTCCAGCCGCTCTGTCATCTGAAGCTTCTGCACAGTGCACCACAGGGATTGTGGAGAGAGAGCTCAAGCTGCAAAGCTCCTGGGTCCAGGCCCCCAGAGCAGGGTATATGTTCCACCCCACATCACACAGGAGCCTGGACCAAACAGTCAGGGTCATTTGGAAACATCCATCTTCCAAGCCACCAAGGGCTCGAACCAGCCTGACTGTGCCAACGACTTGGAAAGAACTGAAGGGACCATGACCATCCAACAAGATCAGATGACTTGGGTCTAATGAATGGACTCAGCAGTTAAGAGCACTGGCTGCTCTTCCTGAAGACCTGAGTTTGAGTCCCACCACCCACACAGTGGCTCACATTTGTAACTCCAGTTCCAGGCTGTCCAATGCTGTCTTCTGGTCTCCATGGACACAAGGCACACACATGTTGTAAAGACATACATCCAGGTAGAACATTCATACATATAAAAATAAAAACTAAAACTTTTTTTAAAAAAAAAATCATATGACCTCAGAAATTATAAAGGCTTTCAGCAGGCTGAGCTCTTGTTAATAGGCTTATTCCCTGGGGACTCAGGTAACTAAGCAGCATCTTCCAGAACATTCCTCTAATGGCATCCTACAGAAGACAGAAAAGAGACATTGCAAGTTCCAGTCAAAGCCATTTCCATCAACACATTAGTATCTATACAAGTTACAGCCCATTGTGGTCTAGCTGAGAAGAACACTATGTGGGTGTGGACAGTGGCCTCACTCATCATGAGGAGGCCACTGGGGATGGGAGGAGCCTGGATTTGAATGTAACTCCAAGGAGAAGTATGGGCTTGCACTTTTGTTTTGTTTTTGATTTTTTGTTTTGTTTTTGTTTTTCGAAACAGGGTTTCTTTGTATGTAACAGCCCTGGCTGTCCTGGAACTCACTCTGTAGATCAGGTTGGCCCCGAACTCACAGAGATCCCCCTGCCTCTGCCTCCTGAGTACTGGGATTAAAGGCGTACACCACCACGCCCGACTCAACTTGCACTTTTTACAGATAACCTGAGCTGCTTGTCAATGGTGAGCAAACAAGAGAAGCATCCAGAATGCCACCTTGGACTGGTTTGGCACATATATCCCTAGTGAGTAAATGATATACAAAGCTCCTATTTCCCTCCCACTACCCTGGCCAAGGCTTTCTCCTTTGCTGTCCAAGCCTCTCTGAGGTGAGTAGGACCTCTTAGGGTTACAACTGGAGATACCAGCCTAGTGCTTACCACAGGGCTTTGATAGAGGGGCAGGATGGCCACAGTGCTGTGCCAGACAGGTGGGCAGCAGCCTGGCAGAGGAAGGCAGGTAGGTAACTGGAGCAGCCCCTGGGTCTTTGGGGATCTGCTGTGTAAGGGAGTTCTCTGCAGAAGTTTGGCAAAGGGACGTGAGAGGTTCAGGACGACGGGATTTCAGGCACATACTACTGCCAGGTGCCACCTCAGGCTGCCTTGGTTCCACATATGGGGGACGGGACTTCCTGCCTGGACAGACTTTATTTGTCCTACCCCCAAAACCCCATCCCCTCCCTATTGTCACCAGAACCTCGTTCTGACTGAGCTCTGCCTATTCTCAGTTCTCAGACCTCTGCCTTTCCAGGTCCCCAAACTGGTTCTTCTCTCACACTTGGCAAGCTTGGAATGGTCAGGTCCCGGGAATTCGGGTGAAGGATTCTGCCGATTTCGGGTTTAGAATTCTAAAGCCAGAGTGGGCCATAGCTAGGCATCCCCTCTCACGCCATCAGTGTGCACACAGGTGGGCAGGGTCTCAGGCCAGGGAGGTGCCCAGGGTAAGGGCAGGAGGAAGCCATCTGGTGTGTGTGCG
>LOJH01006965.1:4921-19730 GCA_001685095.1 Ellobius talpinus | reverse complement strand
GGTGTTGATAAGTGACCCTGTAAAAAGAACAGAGACAAGGGAGAAAGTGTCCAGAGAAGGAAAGGGGGGGAGAAAGAGAGGGAAAGAGAGGAAGGGGGAGGGAGAAGAGAGAGCAAAAGAGGGAGGGAAGGAGGAAAGAGAAGAGGAGGTGGGAAAGAGGAGGACAAATAGGGGAGAGGAGGGGATGAATATGTGAGAAAAATGCTAAGGGAAGGAGCGGCTTTCAGAATAAGGAGGAGCGAGCTGGGGGCGGGGACGAGGAAGTGGGTGTTAGGCGCACGCCACCAGCTCCATCCTTGCCCCAGCCAGTGCAGGCGCGCGGACCTAAGCGACCCGGTGCAGGCAGCGCACAGCAGCAGCACCAGGTAAGGTAAGGTGGCAGCCGCCTTCCGGGAGACGTTTCCTCGAGATGGGAACGCGGGTGGGTGACGCGATGACCAGGCTGTGGCGTGAACGCTTTGGCTGCCTGCTCCAGGATCCTCGGGGTGCATTGTGACCCCGTGCCCAGTTCGACCTCGGGCTGCGCCGCAAACAGCAGGCACCTGACCTTGAGCTAGCGCCTCTACCTCTGTTTCCTCCCTGTAACCCTCAAGGGTCATACCCACCACAAAGGGGGATTAAGAACTAGACCCCAACCCGCCAAGCGAGGGATTGTGGGGCAGCCTCAGACGCCCCCTACTAGGGTGGATTTGAAAGTCTACCTTCACCTTAAGGCTTGCTTTGTCCCTCAGTCTGGGCGGTGGCGGTTGCGTTGCTCCCCTAATGTATGTGTGGGAGCTTGGAAAGACTTTTGGATTACTGAGCACCAGTGAGGAGCCTGGGGCTGACGGGAAGGAGGCTCTCTAGTTTCTCAAGAACAGGTCGCCCTGTCTACATCCTCCTGAGATGCTGCCCCATAATGGGGAACGAGGACCCCCCTGCGCTCGACTGGGAGGGAGGGACTCTCCATCGGGGACATCTGGTAGCTGTTGTCTGGTAGAGGAAGTGGCCTTGACTCTGGCTTTGGCCTCTGGAGCAACCCAGTGACCTTGAGCCTGGAAGCCTCGGTTTCCCCACTTGACACTCATTCTGACAACAGGTTGATGCTGCTGGTCCTATGCTGGCCCTGAACATGAAATATGACCATGAAATGCATAGCTCAGGGCCCGGCACCTAGCATGTACCCCTAATCAGCTATGGTTCCCTGCTTGTTCCCTGTGTAAGGGGCAGAGTAGCTACATGCTAACTGGATGTGGCTGATGACTGTCAGGTACCCTGACCAAGCATTGCCTCTAAGGGTCAGGAAGGAAGGTCACTTCTCAATGTCCCACAGAAAGCTGATACCAGGCCGACTCGCCTGTGCAGCTGACTCCTCTCTATGCTGTATCACCCTGTCTGGGTCAACCTCCTCTCCCCTTTAGTCTCAGCCTAGACGGTTCCCCGGGTTCCGAAGCTGGCGCATTCCCTCTGTGCTGGACTAATAGCTAATTTGCACTAACTGCATTGACTCAGATGTGTATTATCCAACTCCCATGAAATGAAGGATACATCGGAATTGGAGGGACAAGGCAGAAGGCAAAAATCTGGTGACAGATTCCATCTGGCAAACACTCCTTTTAGAGACACTATCTCCTGAAGATCTGGAGACCCTCCCAGCTGTCATGTCCACGGGAAAAATAAATCCAGCTGTGGTCCCACTCCACCAACGCCCCAAAGAAGTAAAAGCAGGATTAAGCTGCAATCTGAAGGATTTAGCTCATCCCTGGGAGGGAAAACATCCCTGATTCTGGGGTAAGGGTCTTGGCAGGCCAAAAATGTTCTTTGCCAAAAGTGTTTTAAGACAAGAGTACATTCACACGAAATGACTGGGATGAGGAAAAAGACTATCAATCCTCAAGATAAGCACCCGAACTCAAGAGCGTCTCCACGTCCGAAGAGAGGGCTTGGCATGTCTTTACTGAAAACAGAGAGCTGGGAATGGATGGGAACAGCCTAACCCATTGTAGATACAGATGTGGCCCCAGGCTTGTGAAAAAAGCTTGGGGGAAGGGGGAGGGGAATTAAAAGACAGTTAACAATGTTTGCCCAGGGTGACAGGGTTGTTCCTCAGGCTTTCCTGATTTTATGCAAGGAGTACATCAGTACACAGGCTTCTGTGGCTTCCAGGGCTGTGGTCATGCAGAGAAAGGGAGAGAGTGAATAGAGAGGCATTTCCGGTGTGGTTCTGTGAATGGATACCCTGCCTCTGAGGCTTCCAGGTCCCCTGGAGCAGGTGTCCTTAGAAGCAATTTGCCTGATTAAGTTTGTCACCATCTTTTTGTTTCTTCTATCTGACCCCACCCATTCCCAGTTCTCATATTTATCTCATTATGAGTTGGATAATACAGATCTGAGAATTCACTTCCCTGCTCAAAAACAGGTCCAAAGTCCTTAGGCTGGAATGCATGGCTCTTCTGTGCTTCATTCTTATGGGTACGCACCTCCCCAGGGACCCCTGAAGGTGGAGGTTCTAGGACCTTTTCTCACCAGTCCCTGCACAAAAGTAACATGAGTGTTCTTGTCAGTGGCAGAAAGACACAGGCACACCTTTGTGGAGACCTGTCAATGTCACAGGCAGAGAAGGAATCATAATCACTAATGCCAACAGCACCTGACACTTTGTGTGCTCCCCAACACGTGAGTAACCATCCCACAGCCCTGAGAGAAGCGATGCTCTGGCCCTCGTAGATTATAAAATGGCTCCCGAGTGACCACAAAGTGATAAGCTCTGTGCTGGAGTCCAGGGACCCAACACAAGGCACCTTCTCTACTTCTCTACAGGGAATGCAGAGAGAGAATGGAAACAGGTACCCTAAAATCGGAGAGCGTAGGAAACTGGAGACCTCACAGGGAGATGCTCAAAAGATTCTGCAATAGTCGCCAGCAAGGAAGGCGGTACTGGCCAACAACCATGCTGCCCTTCAGGGGACCTTGTTGACAACTGCAAGGTTTTGAATGTCATGATGTCAGGAAGGATGCTCTGGCATCTAGCTGTAGAGACTAGGGACACTGTTGAGCAGTCCACAGCCCTGTATACTGGTTGTATACTCCCAGCCCTGCAGCAAAGAATGACCTTGCCCCAAATGTGGATGGTGCTGGGGTTCACAAACCCTAGGGGGGAAGAGATCCCTCCTAAACGAGGATCAGCATGTCCAAGATATCTGCAGGTAGACACTAAGTGTTCTTGTGAGCTGGCCACTCCCATCCAGAATCTGCTCTGTGGCTGCCCATGCTTCCCCTTCATGCCTCCAGAAACCAGGGTGGCCTTTTATTTAAGTATAAAATTTTATACTAGAAAATCCACCCATTTAAACTGTACCAGTCAAGGGTTTAATAGAGTCGCTGGCTTTAGAAAGCACTCTAAACCTGACCCACACCCATTGTATAGGTTACTCGTATTGGTGGGTCCACAGTTACCAAATTTTAAAACCACTTTCACCATCACTGAATCAAACCTGCACACCTTAGCCGTTCACCCTCCCCTTCACTCTTCAGCAGCACTCACCTCAACCCAGCTGTGCATCTACTTTCTATCTCTGTAGACCTTTCTGTTCTGGATATCTCGGATAAATACTCCTCTCACAACATGGGACCTTTCGTGACTGGCTTCTTCTACCTTGGGAAATGTTTTCCTGTTGGAGCATGTTGATACATGCTTGCATGCCTCTTTAGAGCTGACTAAGATTCCACTGTATGGGAGCCACCTTCTATTTACCAGTTGATGGGGAGTTGGGTTGCTTCCACTCCAGGACTGTTTCGATCGGTGTTTCTGTGAGCACTTGGGTACAGGACTTTTGGAAAGACACATATTTTTCGTGAGGTGTGTACATGAGAGCAGAAGTACCCACTGACTTGAGTTCCCCCGAATCCGCTTGTGCCTTTTGTTCAGGATCTGTCCAAACATTCAGGTAAAGCTTCTCACCTCACTTTCTTGCTTAGACCACACTGCGAACTCCACAGATGTCTGTCTGCCCAGCAGCCTGTGACCTTGGCTGTGTCTCTCCTCTCTCTACTGGCCTCAGAACAAGCTCACTCCTTCTCCAACCTTGGCATGTTTCCTCTGTCCATGTTGCCCCTTGTCCATGTTCCTCTACCCATGTTGCCCGAGGCGGAGCCCCATAGAGGCCCCTCCCTGGCATCTCCACCTCCGGGCTAGCCCAGAGTCCCTAGAACATCTCAAATTTTCCTTTAATCATTCTTTCCTACCTGATAAAATCTTGACAAACTGCCTCAGGTGTGACTCCACATTTCCTCCCTCTCTGGGATCCCGGGCAAGTGGATTTTCCTCTCTGGACCTCGGGTGACCAATCTGAAGAAACCACAGGGGCCTATCATTGGCTGATCTCAGAGGGGTTTTTCCAACTCAACCCTTGTTTGACAGTGTAGTGAGAAGGGTGTGGGCCTGGCCAAAGGAGAGAAGGCTAGCTAGGCCCACGATGGTCGTGGACCGGAGCAAGCAGAATGGCAAATTGCTACCAAACTCATGAGACCTTTCTCCTGGAGTATATGGGAACTTTGGTCTGGTTTCTGGACTTAAAAAACAGCTGAGGTGATCATAAATACTTCTAGCTCCAGAAAAAAGTGAATACCATGGTCACTGCCAAATCTAAAATTACTCCTGATAGAATGGCCTCCAAACATCCAACCAGCACCTCTGAGCATCAGGACTATCCATTCTTTCACTGAGACATTCAGGAAACACTTGTTAAGCCTACCATGTGTTCAACCCTGAGCAGTTCACAGAAGACAGAGGTGGGTGAATGTGGCGCCTGCCCAAGGATGCCTGTTTAGCAGGGAAGACGGTGCTGAGGATGCCAAGGGACAGCACAGCCCTTCAACCATGTGCAGTACCCACACTTGGAGAATCGAGTGCTCACTCTTCAGAGGAAGTCGCTTCCAAAGATTTCCAAAACTGCCTTGGAGGTGATGGGAGTGCAAGGAGTCTTCCAGGTAGAGACAGAGACGGTCCAGAGGCATGGGGCTGCAGCGCTTCCGGGTGTTCTTAGGGCAGTTAGAACAGCTAGGCTTCATTTGATGTCCACAGGGGGTGGGGTGGGAAGGGGTCATACAGAAGTCCACAGGACGCAGATCCTTTGCTGCCAAGTGGGCTGTGGAAGCCATGTGGGAGTCTAGGCTTCCAGTGATCAGGTTTGCTATCCCTTCAGGAAGCATAGAGGAAGGTGGGCTAGAGAAGGGTACAGAACTGGAGCCCACTGAGGATGCCCTGGCCCTCGACCTTTACAGCCAGAGAAGGGAATGGATTCAGAAGGAATGGGAGGTCAAATCACCATGGCAGGTATGAGGGAAAGAGAAAGGAGGGATGCAAGTGGAGAGAAAGAGCAGCGGGAATGGGCCAGGCTACTGGGGTCTTGGCTGCCACGAAGGAGGCCCAGACTGATGGGAGCTGGCATCTGAACCCAGAGTTCCCAATGTCTGGAGATGGAGGATGAGGGAACCCAGACAGGGTAGTTCAGACCCAGGCATCTGGGTGGCAGAGAAACAGGAATGAGAATGCAGAGAAAAAAAGATGAATGAAGCCTTGTGGAAACCTGAAGAACAAACCGTGTGCTGGGAAGGTGGGTGGGGGAAAGGGGGACATGGATGGGCAGACGGACGGATGGACGGACGACTGAGGCCTCATCAGAGCCAAGAGCAGGAGGCCCAGCTGCAGGGCTACTATGGATTATTTCCAGAAGCAAAAAATACTCATTACTCAGGAGAAAGCCTACAGTTAGAGTTGGGCATCTCTTGCCTCAGCTCCCACGCCCAGAGTGGAGCATATGCTGTCTTGCTACTCTAGCAGAGGAGGATGTTAGTCCTCCCCACACTACTGCCAATGAATCTGTCCCGATCGGGAGCGAAACTCTCAAGCAATAATGGCCTCTGAAAAGGCATTTAGAAAAGGGAGGTGTAAGACAGGGAGCCTTCCAGACTCTGCAGGACACAGGAGGACATGCAGTGACCACATGTCCAGGGGACTTCCACAGAGTCCACAAGATGTTTGTTTGTTTGAATGAGCCAAATGTTTCATGTTTTCCCAGCAGATATTAATTATGCAGAGCAATGGGTTTTGTTAGAACTTTTCCATGCATGTACACATTGTATCTCGGTTACAGTCACACACCTATTACCCTCTCTCTGGTCCCTTCCCACTCTCACTAATCCCCTTGCTCTTTCCAACCAGGCTTTCTTCTGCTGTCACATCTGGGTTTGTGTGTGTGTGTGTGTGTGTGTGTGCATGCACGTGCATGCAGGCGCGTGTACACATGTGTGTGCATTTGCAAATGTGTGTCTCAGTGGTTTTCACTGGAGTTGTTTAGAGGAGCATGGGCAAAGGTTTGTTTACGTGGGGAGTTTGCCAGTGGCTATACTACTGAAGAAACTTTTCCTTCCTACCAAGCAACATTCACTGTGTGTAGGTTCTAGGAGATGTGGAGCCTTGAGACCCTTCCATGATCGACTGTCAGTTAGGCTCAGTCCTGCATCCATAAGTACCTCGGTTGTGAGTTCAAGAGGGCAGTGGCCACATCATGCCTGGTTCAGTGCTCCACACCTCCCCCACACTTCCCACACCCTTCCTTGGGCTCTTGCATTCTTTCTGCCCTTTCTTCCAAGATGCACCCTGAGTGTTGGGGTGCTGTCTCCTTTGTGGTTGGATATTTATCAGTTTTTTATTTAATAGCAGTTATTTATCAACATTTTGATGTTATGAGTCTCTGCAGTCACGGTTAGCGGCCGCAAAAAGAAACTTTTCTGACCGAAGCTGACAGCAGCACTCGTAAACGGGCATGGACGCAGCCGTATAGAGGCATTTGGATGGGCACATCATATCCATTCAGCAAGATAAAGCAATTGCTTCTTCACTGAGGCCTGTGCCTTCCCCAGCCACAGGCTTTTGGTGGGTTTCTAGTAATAGAAGTGAATTGCCTCCTGTAGAGTAGGCATCTAATCCAATCAAAAGTCTGCTAGTTCCCCTCATAGCTGTCTTGCCTCTGTTGTACCCGGGACTCCTCTTGCCTGGCTGGTTATATTGTTAGACGCAGGGTACACAGTTGAAAGGCAGCTGATGACAGCTCTCCTGCTGCGGCCTGCACAGCCCCTTCCAACACAGCGCTAACACAGTGGGGAGGAAGCTTCCAGACTAATTCCAGGTTTGTTTCTCTGTGTCCTGCAACTGAGGTGTATGCGAGTCACCGTTTTTAAAAGAGAGTTCACTAGAAATGAAGGCATCCTGTTTTAGAGCCAAAAGGTTTGAATTCACATCCAGCATTCTAGCTTCTTTTGAAAAATGTAATGAGGTGGCTCTGGGCCCATAGCTGTTCAGTGGTCACCCATCTGGACATGGTTCTACCAGTCCCCAACACACACAGTGGATGTTAAGGTACACAGCCCATGCACAGCCTATGTGGATTCTGTGGACAAGAGGATTAAATCGATCCTGGGCAGGGCTGATGAGGTTTCATCATGCAACCCGGAACATCATGTCCTTTTTCTGTTGTTTGTTTTGGAGACAGGCTATCTAATCCAGTGTGGCCTCAAATTTGCAATTCTCCTGCCCAAGGCCTCCAAATATGGGAATTACAGGTGTACACCAACATCCCTGAATTTACAGGCAACTAAAAGCCTAAGACTTGTTTACGTCTTGAATTTTCCATTAGTATCTTCAGGCTGTGGATGATCGCAGAGAAGAAAACACAACAGATAAAAGGGTTTGCTGCATTTTATTTAAATTTTCATTATATTCATATTATATATGTATTCATATTTTACCCCAAAGAGGAACATGTATGTGCTATCCTATATTGCATGCATTGGTTTTTATTTGCTAACATTAACTCTCAGAATAAAGAAAGAGTGTAATAATTGGTATCAATAACACACACCCCAAAAAACAGTTATTACAATCAAATCTCTCTAGGCATTAGTATTTTGTGGTGTTCTCCCCTGCCTCACATGGATAGGATAGAAGTTCATAGAATCATTATATATTATTTGAATCCTGGTGAGTTTTTAAAATCTAATTACAAGTATTCCCCCCTTATTATGTGTAGTTTCCAGTGTGTGGCAGTAGTAGGTGTAGCATCTCCGAGCTTGACTCAACTACTCTTAAGTTCAGAGCATCAAAATCGCTTTCACCATTCAAACCATTGTCAAGAGCACAGACCCTTCTGTGGCTAAGTGGGCATGTCCAGAAAGTCAGATATCTAGGCCAGAAGCTTGCTTTAGGGCCCTAGGGGTTGGTAGAGCAGGAATGGGAGGGATAAGAGAACTGCTCTGTGAGAGGGAAGGATGGGGTTCCAGAGGAGGAGAAGCAGAACAGGGTAAATGCAGGTGAGAAGCTAGAGAAAGGCAGGCACCCATGTGGGCCAGGGATTGGCCTGTCTGTCAGCAACCCACAGCATTGATGCACTGGTGTGAGCTTGGAGATACTGGGGCTTGAGATGCAGTTGCCCCCTGATCCCTTACAAGTCAGATGATGTGGTGGTTTGAATAGGAATGGACCCCATAGGCTCATATATTTCAATGCTTAGTCATCAGGGAATGACACTATTTGAGAAGGATTAGGAGGTGTGGTCTTGCTAGAGTAGGTGTGGCCTTGTTAGAGGAAGTGTGTCTCTAGAGGTGGGTTTTGAGGTTTCAAAAGTCCTAGCCAAGCCCAGTGACTCTCACTTCCTGCTGCCTGCAGATCCAAATGTGGACTGCTCAGCTACTTCTCCAGCACCATATCTGCCTGCATACTGCCATGGTCCATGCCATGCTCCCCACCAAGCTCCCCATCATGATGATAATGAACTAAACCTCTGAAGCTGTAAGCCAGCCCCAGTTAAATGCTTCCTCTTGTAAGAGTTGCCTTGGTTATAATATCTCTTCACAGCAATAAAACACTGACTAGGGAAGACGATATTGTACAGGGACAGCTTCTGTTCTTCTAGGTGACAGGTGAGAGCCGCTGCAGCCAGAGAGAAGGTGCTGGTCTAGGGGAGCCTTGCTCTTGAACCTTAACCAAAAAGTCTCCTAACGTCCTCTGAGGTCAGGATTATTTCACCACTTTTCAGGAGGGGAAATGGAAGCAGGAAACAAAGCTACTGCCCCCAAATTGCCCATCCCTGGTCTACTCAGATCCTGCCCAAGAGGCCCAAAGGCCAGGCATCTGGCCTGGACACCTGACTTCATGGGCACTCCCAGCTCCCCCAACTCTGTAATGGGAGCCCCCCCCAGCAACTGCCAAAAAAAGATACTTTTTGCATCTGGTGTCTGAGGCTTACTGAGAATGAGATGGAGTGGGAAGAAGGGCTGTGACCCAGTCAGTCAAAGCCATGAGGCTGTTGAAGCTGCATCCACATGCAATGTAGCTGGGGTGGGTTAGGAAGGAGGTTCCAAGGCCAGGGGCAGAACTGTCTACATCAGAGAGGGAATGGGGAAGGAGAGGAAATGAGACTTCTCCAGTGAGAAAAACCGAAGCTGGATCCTCCACTGGGATGTATGTGTAGACATCTTCAGGGAGGCTGCACCTTGTGTGCATTCTTCTTACACACCCTTGAAAGACATACTGTGGCACAGAGGCATAGAGAGCGCTGTCCCCCCTCAGATGCCGCAGTGTTCACATCATCAATGTCTGTCATCCATGTGACATCCAGGACATGAGCCTCATTTGCTCACTTGAGCATTTTAAAATAAACTTGTATCTATTTTAAATTTGAGTATTTTAAAGTAAAACAAATCAGGGGCCAGTGTGGAGATGCTCAAAGGAAGAGCTCTTGTCAAGGATTCCTGCGGGCTTAAGTTCCATCCTGGCACCGCTGTTAGCAGAACAATTTCCCACTAGTGAATTCAGGCTTCGTTTCTATTCTACGAGCACATGTTACCTTTCCATTGCTACAGTCGATAGAATTACAGAAGGAACTTAGTTCCTTGTTATAATAACCAATCTACCTTCAAGTTTTCCTGATCGACTCTCCTGCTTCAGGGACACAACTGTGTTCAAACCCATGCAACCCTAACAGGACTCTCTTAATATTCTCAAAAAGCCTCAGCACTACCCCAGGGGAACTGGCCTCTTCTGCTCTTGGCCTGAGCCGCAGAACCTCAAAGATGTCATGATCATCTAATTGGGTAGAGACTTTCTAAGCAGCCTCATTTTAACAAACTAAGGGAACTGCTACCTCAAAATGGCAAGCTCCAGCCTCTCAGAGACCAGGAAGCTGGCATCCCTGCCTGGTAAATCTGCTCTAAATGACCCCCATCGTGAGGACAAACCCAAAGCTGACCACTGGGGATGTGGCCCTGGAATGTCTTCCAAAGGCACCAGGCAAGTGCAATTAGCACTTCTGACCTAGAGAATGCCACAGAAGGGCCCAGCCTCCCATAGACATGCTCAGGACGCTACCCTCATCTTTCAGCTGGGCAGACAGCATCTGGCACAAAGCCTGTCTTAACAAGTGAGGCCCCCCTCGTGAGATTTCTTGAGGTCTGTTCTAGAAGTGTGTGGTTTTGCTCCTTGTAAACTAAAAATATTATGAAGCCAAGCCATAACAGTCAGAAACTGACCCTAACTAGAAATCCAGACGTTTCCATTATATCTCCCAATTATAAAAATGGGCATTTAAAAATTATAAGATTGTTTATGCCCAATTCAGCAGACTGAAATGTGTGTAAGCACTGGCTTACTTCTTTACACGAACATTAGCAAACTGAGGGAAATGCGTGTCACTGAAGGGGCTGGGGTCAATCAAGAAAAGCTAGCCCGTCCATCCATGTGGAATACTGGACAGAGATTCCTGCACACCCAATGACCACTGGGCTGTTTCCCGTCTTCAGTCTGGCAATAGATGATGCATAGGTCCCATGAGCCTTGCCCCTACTGCTGGCTTCCCTTCTCCCTCACCCTATGGCCTCCCTGAGACCTCAGGGACCCTTTGACTGTTCGCAATGGAGGTCAGTCCCCAGTGTGCCACTTGACCAAAGACCTGCCACAAGAGAACTACAAAAATCTTGTCCTGGCTAGCTTTGCCAAACCCTGTCTGGGCACAGGCCTGTTACAGTGTTTCTTATTCCATCCATGACTGAAAGGTGATTTGATGAGAAGCCTCTGAGGATCATTATCAGAAGAGCCACCAAGGGCTTATTAGGTTTATGAGCCCTGTGTGGGTTTAGTCTCCTCAGCAGAGTGGAATCTTACAAATCTCCCTCTACCCAATGTCTCAGGAAACTTCTCTCCATGTATTATGTATTTAGAGTCTGACTATACCTTGCCCCCAGGATAGACTCCTAGCTCCACAATGATCCAGCCCTTCCCACTTGGCCTCACCTCTCTCTCTCACTATTATTGCCACTGTTAGGGGGCTGTCAGCAAAGTGACCCCTTTCAGCACGGGCTCTCCTTCCTCTCTGCTCTCTCCCCTTCATTCTCTACCTTCCAACCCAAATACAGCCCCATCCAGCCTGCCCTGGCCCCATTCCCAGTCCACAAGCTGCTTTAGATAGACTTGTTTTAGTCGCTCACTGCCTCTCTCCATCTGGTGACCTTGGCTGCCTTCACTTCCAGACAAGGTGGGACTTCAAATAAGCTTCTGTGACAGAGAAGCTGACAGTCGCCATGAGGCATGCCATCTGTGGGGGAGCCTCCATGTTCCTTACACAGCCCCAACTTCCAATTTCGTCCATCAGCTGTGATATACTACTCAGAAACGGAAGCACAGCCTCAGAGAGGTCAGCAATTTTCCCAGCAACACAATGACAGTATTGCTTAGCCAATATCTGACACACATCAGGGAGCTGCCTTCCCACGACATGGTGTTGATTCCCTGGGGAGGGTGAGATAATCCCCCTGGTGCAGAACAGGCAGCCCTGGGGACCACCCAAGATAGATTTGGGTCATCAGGGACATACATATAACTAATGCCCAGATGTCGTGGAAACTTTTCTTTGACCGTGGAGAAGACACCTGTCACAGGCTACCCTCCCCACTCTCCACCGCCTTTCTAAAGCAGACCAGTCACCCTCTGGTCTGCCCTCTGGGGCATCAACGACATTGGCTGTGCATTTATTGTTAGGGTGACCTATGTGTGGGAGAGTGATTCTATCCATGTAGATGATGATCGAAAAATTGCTTTTGCAAAAATATTCAACCAATTCAAGGGGGAAATGTCAGATAAAAATATAGATGTGATGTTTTGTAAATTTGGCTAAGATTGTGATGGGGTAGAGGAGTGGAGGAGGCTTGAGAAACAGGGAGAGGGAGACGAGATGAATACAAGAAGGTGAATTCCAAGGTTGACTCTTGACAGACGTAACCAGCTGTGTGACCTCCACCAAGGTACCTGGTTTCTCTGTGTCATTTTGCAAAATGGGGTGACAGTGGTATTCCTGTTCAGTTTTCCTACAGGGCTCACATTGAGGTAATGGGTGTGGAGAGACTGGGGGAAAAGGATGACCTAAGATAACCAACAGGGTGAGTGTTCTTGGCAAGGGTTAGCTGTTTGCCTCTGATACCTCTAAAATGACCCAGCCGACTACAAGGCTTTTTCCTATACAACTAATCTGTACCCCGACATAAGGGCAAAACCTTCAATGAATGAGCTTGGGGCACAGAACAGAGAAGAAGGAAAGACCCGGTCCCTGGGGAGATGGTGACAGAGGTGACAGTAGCAATGATCATGGTGATGGCTGAGATGATGAGGGTGATGGCAGGGTGGGAATGGCATATCCATTTGGCAGACTTGAAGGCTGTGTGGAACAGAGATGCAAGGACCTGAAAGACACAGAGTTCTGAAGCTCTGCCTGTAAAGAAGGACCTGGAGCCTCTCATGGACCTACAAAAAAGCATTTGCAAACTCACGTCCATGCATACAAAGTTACAGATCAAAAATACAGGAGAGAAAAACACTAACTGCCAGTAGCACCTTATAATCACACAGCCACATAGTGTTAGCCACCTGGTCACAACCACGATGTCCTTTCTGTGGAATGTGCAAAACTGCGCTGCTTTCCAGCCTGCCCCCCGGGGAATATAATTTTCAACAGAAAGTGTGTGAGGCCCTTGACAGGTCTCTAAATGACTTATTGGAAAAAGTCTTGTAAGAAAGTTCTCTGTCAGTAAAAGTATGTAAGGAGACCAAGATGGCTGTCTCTTGGGGGGTAAAAGGGCCTTCGTGAATATTAGGGGGTGACTGTCTTTGGATTCTACCCACATCTCTTCTATTTTGTTATTTGGTAGACACATAATTCCTTCCTGCTTTCTTTTGTTCCTTCCTTCCTTCCTTTCTCCCTCCCTCCCTCCCTTCCTTCCTTCTCTTCATGCATACAGAGTAGGGAGAAACTCAAGTCATTCTAAGCCTGCCTACTCATTTTTCTACCAAAGAAACTGAGGGTATGAAACTTGTTAGATATAACTCAGAAAATCAGCATCACACCAGGACTTAGTCTGGGAATCCAAATTTTCACTAGGTTACCCTCCTCACCCCAGTTCCTGCCCTGGGAGCTTTTGACCCCAAGGCAGTGGGGATTCGTGTTTCTCTGCCAAAGCAGGGAGTCCTCTGCTTTGCTTCCTTGAGAACCAAGGCAGAAGTTTGCCTTGGCTCAGTCTAGCCCCTGTCGATACACTCCTTCACCAGGCCTTCCCCACACCTGCATGCCAACCCTTGCTCAGTGTACACTTTGACCAAGATACTCCAATACCTAATCTATAAAATAGACATGAGCAGTAGCTACAGAGCCACAGTGGAGATTAAATGAGATCTCGTGTGTAAAAGGAGCTAGAATGTTCCCTGGCACTTCAAAGTGCCTGATAAATGGGGCATTACTATGTGATGGTCATTCAAAACTTATTTGCCCACTCTTCAGCTAACAATCATTGATCTCCTATTGCCTATCAGAGAGTAAGATAAAGGGGCTCTTAGATCTTACACTAACCAGAGTACACACTCCTACAGAGAGTGGCATAAGCCAGGCAGGTTTAGGCAGGACGCTGAGGCAGGAAAATCAAGAATTCATGGTCACTCTCCCCTACCTAGTGAGTGAAAGGCAGCTTGGCCATGAGATTCTGTCTCAAAAGAATTAAGTAATGCAAAATGTGCTATGTAAAAGGCCAGGTGGGGTGGTCGTGGCAGTGGTGGGAAGGCCGGGTGGGGTGGTCATGACAGTGGTGGGTGGTCGGGTGGATCCCCCTTCAGAACTGATACCCGTGCTGAGCTACTGAATCTGTGCCAGCAGAATATCACAGAGTTGGTGGCACCAATAAAGAAGGTGGCAGCGAGAGGAGAGAAGACGGATATGGATTTTGGAGGCAGGACATGTGGGGCTGGCCGGTGGTTTGGTGCTGGTGATGAAGGGAGGGTAACACCAAAGCATTTCATTGAGCAATGTTCATCTCTGAACAATGAAGTAGTTGAAGGCCGAGCAAGAACAGAATAGAAAAAAGACTCAGGAACCTATTGTCTGAAGTTTCTGTCCTACCTGGTCCTGCAGCCATTAAATCCCAAAGAATCACACAGAGGTCTACATTAATTATAAATTGATTGGCCCATTAGCTCAGGTTTCTTATTAACTAATTCTTATAACTTACATTAGCCCATGATTCTTGTCTGTGTTAGCCATGTGACTTGGTACCTTTTTCAGCAAGGCAGTCACATCTTGCTTGCTCTGTATCTGGCTTCCTCTGTAGCTGGGTGATGACTGCAGACTGAAACTTCCCTCTTCCCAGAATTCTCATTGCCCCACCTCTACTTCCTGCCTGGTCACCCCACCTCTACTTCCTGCCTGGCTACTGGCCAATCAGCATTTATTTAAAATAC
>LOJH01006964.1:18246-31678 GCA_001685095.1 Ellobius talpinus | reverse complement strand
TATTAAAATACATGATTGACAGAATACAGACAATTCTCCCGCACCATCTGGCCTTTGGTGACCAGGAGAACTTGCTCATCTTGTCCATCTCCTCACAGGATCCTTCTGAAAGTTCTGGAAGTTCTTCATTAACTATCTACATCAGAAGCCCCACTGAAAACTAACAGGCAATAACTTCCCCCCAAATCTTCAACTACATTGAGGATGTCTGTCTCCTTCTGCCATAAAGCAAGATGTGTTAAGAAGATGGAAACAAATTCCTAGAGGGCACAACAATCAATCAGCAGCTCTCAGGTGTTCTCTCTGCTCTTCCCATTGCAGCAACTTCCCCAACCCCTCAGGGCATCCAGCTAACTTCACTCACCTCTATAGCTCAGTTCTGGTTCCATCTCCTGTGAGAAGGCTTTCTGATGCTGGTCACCTCCCCCAGACAGCTGAGCAATGGAATAAACACGCTTCATCTCAGCTATTGATGGTCACTGCCCTGGCCACTCTATATTACAATAGTCTGACCATTTTCTTGCCCTTCCCTCCACACTGCAGCTCAGGGTTCGCAGGGTCTCATCACTAGCAAGCTCCGGGGACATTTTATTGAGCTTTGGGAGCTTTCTAACTGATCCAGGACCACAGTTGTCCCATTGCATAGTAGGGTGGCATCAGAATCCCTGTAGGTTATTTCACCCATCAATGCAAATCCAGAGTTTCTACCAAGAGCTCCACGTGGTAAATGTGGGGAGATTTGGGGCTATTCTACCAACTTCAGAGATGAAGACAGTATAGGAAGAAGAAGAGGGGCAGCCTTCTATGTGGGTCATGTTCATCAGAAACCTTAGTCTGGCTGGTCCACAGACAACATGGCGCTAAAGCTGGGTGGGCTAACTACAAAACTGACAATAGAGAACAAGAAGAAAGTAAATGTTCTTGCTATATTCCTTAGGCAAGCCATCACTGCACATATATCTATCTAAGGAAGACATTGGCAGGAGGCTCATTTCACTCTGAGACACTTAAGGCTGAGACGTCCAAGGCTGCACAGAGCTGTACCAAGAGACTGGCCAGACTCCCCAGATACATTAGTGGCTTCTGTCATTCTCTGCCTTCATTTCCCTTACTACCAGTATTAGCTTTGTCATTCCCAGACGCAGGCACAGTTCTTTCTTGTGACAGCCTCCTGCTAAGTGCTACTATTAGCTTCATTTGGTGGACATCGCACTCGAGGGCCCAGAGAGATTGACTTGTCTGATGTTCTGTAGTCAAGGTGTGTGCACTTGAACCCAAGTTTTTCTGACTCGAGACAGCACTCTAACTCTATTCTTGCTTTCTTTAAAGTGACATCCCATGGACTATAGATAAAAAAAAGAACTTGTAACTTAAGTCAGTAGAAAGCAGTCTGCTGGTTATGTGGCTTAGCCAGGTTCATGAACAGGGAAGCTAGAGCATAGAGATTCTAGTGGGTGATCTTGTTTTAGCCATGGTCCCTCCTCTTAGCATCTCCCAAGCATATCCTTGAAAAAGCTGGTTTCCCTTTGTATCCCCAACAGGTAACCTAAGAAGGTTGAGAGATATCTGTGCCTGTAAAGCTGTGGGCATGTATGAAGTAGTACACCCCTTCCCCCCCAAATTCTGCAAGGCTGCCTTGTGCAATGATACAATGGATGGTTCTAAATGTAGACACGTCTGCACAGCTCTGCTCCAGAGCTCCAAAGACAACTGTGCCCTGCATTTGTTTTGGGAGCCTCTGAGATAACCAGTCTGGGGAGTCCAGTGTCCATACACAGATAGCACTAGGCTGGATATTTTGAACTATGGAAAGTCTTAGCCTCATTGTCCTCATCTCTAAAATGTGTAAGCAGGATGTGGTGAAGATCACATGGGTCCTCAGCCGGCACTCGGCAAATGGCGATTGCTCGGACAGCAGTAACTCTCATTATAGCCTTTAATACTGTGTGAATTGTGGTCATTCCCCCTCCCCCCAGGGCCGAGATCATTGGTCCATTTCTTCCAAACTCAGAGGCCAGGTGGAATATAGCTCTAGCATGGTGCTTTGATCCAGCAGGTCTTTAAACACATTAGGACGCCACCGAGTAGGTAAATCAGCCTCCCTTACAGAGCCATTTGTTGCACCTTAATGATGGGCTATGTCAGAGATATCAAAACAGGTCGTTATTCACAATGGAGTGTCCCATGAGGCCCGCAGCCAGAGCAAGCTGTTTGCCTGGCAGTGCTCAGCAAATGCAAAGCTCACGGTCACCCCACAGCAGCCAACAGGGCTTGGGCCGCAGGGATAGCTTTGCTAGTTGTTTGGAACAAAATGACCCATTGCGGTTTTGAAACTCAGAGCAAAGGGGACTCAAATCAAAGCAGTGCTCTTTGCTGAGCCTGCTGTGTGGTTCTGCAAGGCCCTCCATAGGTACTTTCTATTTAACCCCTGAGAGTTTACACATAAGGAAGCCAAGGTCAGGTGGGAGTAACCTTCCCAGTTCCCAGTGAAGCTGGGACTTAAAGTTGGGTTCCCCTTCTCTGGGGCAGTGCTGTCTTCCCACTGTCTCCCTTTGGTCCTAGTCTGCACCCCAACATGTGGGCTATGCTGCTCAATCCACACAGTCTTGCTGTGTTCTGTGAGGTGTGTTCGTTTGTAGGGCATCACTTCCTCAACTTTAATCACAGCATTGCTTGCACAATGGCTTAAATTTTGTGAAGTATTTCTACATGGTGACCTCTTTTGGTCCTGACAATCCCACAAAAGATAGTTTGGCCAAAAATTATGATTCGTAATTTATGGTTGAGAAAACCAAATCTAGGTCAGAGGAACGGCTGAAACAAATCCTGTGGCCGTATGGGAGTGAAGGTAATCTTAGAGTCCAGTCTGCATCCCGCGCCTAGCTCGGTAATCAATGGCTTGTGTTTGACCCTGCACCCCTCCACCTTCCAGGACTCCGGGGTTTTTCCATGTGGGGATTAGGGTGCATTGCTTGGAAAGGAAGGAACAGGGATGGACTCAGAGGAAGATGTGGAAAGAGTGAAGGTCAGATGGAGATGAATCGAGAGGGGGTTGTGAGGAGAGGTTATGGGCCCAAAGGAGAGAGTGAGGAGGGCAAGGGAAGCCCGAGGGCAGAGGAGACAGAGGCAGGGACTAGAGAATAAAAGAATTTATTCCCTGGAGATGAACCTCAAATAAGCCAGGCATGATCCTGCTCAACGGAAAGGAAGATAGGGAACTTTCATGCCACATTCTCTTTGAGGGGAAGGTGACATCTTTTTTTCCCACTCAGGGTCAGCAACTTTGTATTTGAAGCTTAGTATCCAAGTTCCAGGTTCACTCTGTGTCCTCTGGCTTGTGAGATAACCAGAGGCAACTTTTGGTTTAGGCAGACGGTATCTGAGAGATAGGCCATCTGCAAGCATGGGTTTGTTTCTTAATGGGCTGCTAGAGCAGCTTGGTGATAAAAAGCTGAGCTGGGTCAGGCAGAGAGAGGAGCCAGCCTAACTGCGATGGGCTGTTCTTAGGTACCATTCCATTGAATGTTAGCTAGCTTCCTACACAAATCTCACCATCATTTTGTGGAGTAACTGAGAGGCTAACATGCTGTCTGGTGATTCCCTGGGTCATGTATGTCTTCTAAGTTTTCTACAACTGCCTTCACAAAGCTAGCAATAACCCTTCTTGGGAATCGCCAGCCTCTTTTCCCGGCCTCCTTCATATTCCCCGCACTCCACTACGCTTTTGAATTCATAAATCAGAATTTGAATTCCATCCTTGCTATTTAGCATCTGCGAAGTTGGAGTAAATCCCTTAGTCTCTCTTTAGCCCATTTTTCTATCTGTAAAATGGAATAGAATTGCTTACATCACAGGGCTGTTCTGGTCTTCAGTGCAGCGATACTTGAACTGACTAATTTATGATCTTTTGCCTTCGTACACTATGTCCATCTGGTGCCCTGGTCTTTCTAGACTATACTAGACAACACAGTAGACCACTTCTTCCTAATGTGGCAATAAACATTAACAGCTTCATGAAGGGGTCATGAAGCATTACCTCCCACACTATGGACTTGAAAGTGAATATTGAGATTTTGAGGGGCATATGATCTCTGTCATGAGTTCCATTGTTTCAGGGCATCTGCAGGTAATCTGAAAGGAGTAGAACGGTGTTTCAGGGAACCCTTGACACCAAGACTTGAACTTCTTACAATACCTCTGTGCTATAAAATATTCTTTTGATTTTTTGTAAACATTTAAACATAAAAATATATTATTTTAGCTAATGGTTCTATTAAAAACAAGTGGTTTTCTCAATTGACCTATGGGCTACAGTGTTCTGAACCCTGGCTTAATCCATTATCACTGAAGAAGGAATTTGCATTTTAAAACTATTTTTATTTTATGAGAATTGATCGGTGTCTCTGCCTGCACGTGTGAGGGTTTCGGATCCTCTGGCTTTGGAGTTACAGACAGTTGTAAGCTGTTATATGGGTGTTGTGAATTGAACTCTGGTCCTCTCGAAGAGCAGTCAATGTTCTTAAGCACGACGCCAGCAGGACGGCAAAGGAGAGGCTGGGAGCGTTCCTTCGCCCCATGTTCCTGCCGGAGCCCTGCAGATCTCTGTAGTCTGTCATCACCATCCACTCTAGCTCCTCCACCCTGAACAAGTCGGCTCCAGGAGCATATCTGCGCATCCTGCTGAGGCTGTCAGCCGTCATCCTGAATCAGTGCCCTTCAGAAAATAAAATCTCAGCCAGCTCTTCAATATCAATCTGACTTTTTGGAAGGGACAGAGATGAAGCCAGCTGGCCTCTCGTCTGGGCTTTGTTCCACCATGTTTGGCCCCATGGGGAAACTCTAGCCACAGGGGTTTGAGGCATATCCTTGAGAAGGTTTTGGAGGAGCACCCTTTACTCCAGACACATCCAAGTCCAACTTTGCCCCTTCTGTTACAGAACCTTAGGATAAGACTCTAAATCTAACCTCCTTTTTTTTTTNTTTTGCCAAGCATTTTAAATTGGTTTTGGGATAAATACTTGGCTTTAGCAAAGCACACTCCGAAATAATCATTCTTTTTAGTTTGTCCCTATTCGCTCAGTCTTCACTTAGATAGCTGGTGACGGCATTCCTCCCTGAGCTCTGTGCTAAGTCTATCGAGGCAGGAAAGACTCCGGGGCTTCTCATTACCCACAGATGACGATGAAGTCTTTCCTCCATGATCTTGGCCCCTTTGGCCAGTGTGACCTTCCTCCTCTGTGCTTGCCACACTGCAGTTCCTTCCGTTCTCCCAACACTTGGTATGATCTGTAATACCCTTCTTGCCTGTGTTCACAACCATCTCGTGATCTAGACTCGAGCTAGGTGTGGCTTCCCAAGGACTCCTGCCTGTTTCAAGCACAGTATCTCATTTGCACTTCCAGAGGTCCCAACACCATGTCTTTCAGTCTCACTGAAAGAGTGTGCCACTGTTTCCGCTGCTAGGAGTTCTGTTAGGTCACATCTAGGTAGGGCTTTGTAGGCCCTGCCTTCGGCACACACAGGGCCTCTATGGTGAGGGAACTGTTTGGTGGCCAGGGAAATGTTCGCTCTAAGAGCATCTCCTGTATTGTAGTATATATGCAAGCTCCAGTTCTCTCTAACGGTGTGACTCAGGTAGGAGCATTGATACCAACCAGCAGCTTTTATGGTTTTGCATTGCAATTTTCTGAAATTGCATTGCAATTTCAATGCAAATGTTACAGACTCACTCTGTGGCCTTGATGGTGCCATCTGCATCATCTTCTTACTCAAAATGAAGTCTATGCATCTGCCTATCCAGTCTTGTTAAGTCTGGGTCTATGTTTTAGCAAGGCCCCTGACTGATTTGTAGGGATATTAAAGTTTAAGAAGCGCTCCCCAAAAGACGTCATGCTTCCTTCCCTATGCAAGCCTGGTGAAGCATCTGGGGTGATTTGATGCATCCACAGAATCATCTCAACGCAGAGAACACAGAAGCAGTGAGTGTTCAACTACATGGCTACATCTCGCTCTCATCTCCCCACCGCCATTTTTTGTTTTTTTGAGACAGGGTTTCTCTGTGTAACAGCCCCAGTTATCCTGGAACTCCCTCTGTAGACCAGGCTGGCCTTAAACTCACAGAGATCTGCCCACCTCTGCCTCCCAAGTGCTTGGATTAAAGGAATGGTATGTGCCACCATCTCCCAGCTCTTTTCTTTTTATAGAAATGGGATATACCATTGTGAAGGTTTGAAGAAAAGGTGTTGTTTGGGCCCATGGAGAAACTTGCAACCGAGTCCCGTGAACTGCTGAGTGAGGCCTGCCTAACTTCCTGGAGTCCTCTGCTCAAGGCAAAGGGAATTTCTCAAGGACTGGAGAGCTGACTCTGCAATCCGGGAAGGCCAGACCCACTTGTGTGCTTGTCTAGGTCAATTACACGTCCAGGGAAGAAATAGGCCACCAGGAAGGTCCATCTCCTTCTGTCTTTTATAAGAGGATCATTTTGCATGGAGGGACAGTGAGTAGTGGGGTTTGGGTCTCATCTGGCAAGATCAGGTAGAAATGATGAATCCTAGCACGCATTACCAACAGTAGCGCCAGAGACTCGGTGTGTTTATTTGATTCATTTGTATCAAGGAGGTGGGTTTATTGTACACAGCTGAACAAAAGGGCAGGTTCAGCTAATCTCTGTGGGGGATCTCTTCCGTGGAGTAGTCTCAGGCTGTAAATATCAGGGAAGAGGAGGCTTCTGCTGACACTTTTTCCATACATTGTCAGCATCTGCGCCAGGTCAGGGAGCAGGGGAAGGCTTTGCCATTCCTGGGAGTCGGGTCCTGGGGTCCCTTGACATGGCTGTGCTCATGTCAACACCACACATTGACTCAGGAGGCCGTGTGCTCCCCACAGGCATGGGTCCTGCCCCATGGTCATTGAACACCTGGGTCAGCTGACAAAATTTCACCCAAGAGTAAGAGGGAAATGACACACCAAGATGACTGCAGTCCAGACACCTTGCAGGAGAGTCATAACGCCAGCCTGCCTTTGCCCTCTGATGAGCTGCATATGCACTCCTTCGCTTGCTTCATCCTATGACTGGATGTACCTCTAAGAATAACGGTCTCAAACTGTCGGGCACAACAAGACACAGTTTGTGCTTTGAGGTCCCCTCCTCCCTGTCCAAATGTGAAAGGGAATGTTGACCCCCAAAATGAGCTGTCACCTGTAACTTGTCAGTGTTACTACCTCAGAGTCGCTCTCAAGAGCAAGACAGACGAGCATGCCTGGTACCCTGTGGTCACGTGTTGCCTACAAATCCTTCCTTCTCTTGCTGCCAGCTGGACCCCTGATAAACCCCCTCCACCCACTGGGGAGTGAAGCTAGCAAGTGAGTCTTTGGTCTATGTGTAAGTGATATGTCAGAAACTGTGAGAAGAACTGTTCTGCCCTCAAGGAGCTCATGTGCTTTCTGAGAAGACAAAACCAATCCACAGAAAGGAGACAGGAGCTGGAAAACCACAGTCTGAAGAGACCACACCTTCACTAAGGTGTGGAATAAAGCTGGTGGCAGGGTCAGTGTCTTACATACAGGTGAGTAAGGCCAGGGCCAGGTGAGGAAGGCAAGGGCTTTCATGTGGGAGGGGTTATTTGTGACAGAAATCAGTGGCCACTACTCTGGACCACCACTAGAGTCTAAGAGCAGATTCCTTGTGGGCTCAGGGAGATTCCATCTATGAGCAGGTCCCCTTGCTCCGCAGTGACAGCTCCCTGGGAGGAGATGACTGCAGCAAGGGCTTGGTGGGGTGCTGACTGGGAGTGCTCCCAAGAGGCAGGGCTCCTGAACATGACGGATTGCTTTTAGTGTGCTGCAAACCCTCCCACCTGCAGGGAAATGGCTTAGAACAGGTACAAGAATTTAAACTGCCAAACTCTGTTTGCTGACTTAAGCTGCGAGTGGGAAGTGAGCTGGGGAGGGGCCTATGCTCTCCTACAGAACTACAGGGAATCTCACTAGGCACACGCATGTGACTCCTCCACAGGTCTGAGGGCTTGAGGCTCACCGAGGCTCACTGACCTGACATCAGTACCTTGGCCATCTACCTCACCCTACCCCTGACCTCTCCCATCATGTCTCCTCCATTTCTTAGTCATAACAGTTTCTGAAAGCCAGGCCACTCTTCTCCTCAACAAATACATCCCCTTTCTGGGCTCCTCTCCCATATAGAGCATTCCCTCAGCCATGCTCAAGTAAAGGTTAACCTTTCCACCTATGAGAGGAAGCCTGCTTTGTCTATAGGCAGCAAAGAAACCTGCAAGACATGGCTCACTGTAGGTTGACCTGAAAAGCTGGGAGAATGGACCAGGCAAGAAAAACACATCCAGGACCACCTGGGTGTGGTTCTTCCCTGGAGAAAGATGTTCATCCAGATAAGAGCCTTGTCCGAGGGCAGAAGAGAGAACAGGGTGGAGGGCTGGAGGTGAGAGGTGCTTACACATCTGGGACCAGGATGTTAGGTGGGGTTAGATGTTAGCTCAAGGGAAGTGTCCTCTTGAGTTCTAAGGGTGGGGGCATAAACAGTAGACGGGTACAGTGACCATTCCTGCATACAACAGATAGCTTAGAGAGTCCAATTATGATCTGAAAGGTTGCTGGGGTAGTAGGTAGGAGAGAGTCTGGCTGGGGTTTGTAGAAGGTAAACTGGAGGGAGAGGCTCTCCGTGTACAGCATCTGCCACCACAAGCTGCCTGTGTAGGCAAAGAACCACGGGGAAGCAGCTGACTCTAGTATTACACACAGTGTAGATCACTGCCTGACTTGATGAATGGATGCAGGGAAACAATTCTTCCCTTTTTGTTCCAGGAAAGGCTTTTTTATCTTCTGTCTTAAACCAAGGTCTCACTGTCCATTCATTAATTGTCTTAACACTGTGAGAGTCTACATCATGCCTGGGCCTCTGATGATGCTGGAGACAGGACGGGCAGCTCATCCCACTCTGGCTACTCAAGCTCACTTACGGGTATTGTTAGAAGTATTACTCACTACAGGGTAGGTGCCCTATACATTCCTCACACAAAAATTATGCGAGATGATAAGCTTTTTTTCATATACTTTAACACTAAATTTGCATAGATTTAACAGGCACAAAACTCTATAAATAAATTATGTTTAAATACAGGCATGAACACTTACTCCAAAGTCTGTAGGTGCCTCATTTATCAAAGACAAAATGTACTGGGATAATTTTTTAGATACAACCTTATGTTTTGCCTTTTCCATTTAAAACCCCATTGTAATTATACCCTGTGCTTACGAAACATTTTTTTTCTAGGCTTTCTTTTGAAAGGTCAGGCTTTCACTGCTGGTCTTTACAAGTTAAAATAAAACACAGTGACTTCTTATTCAGGTGTTGGTTCATCCATCCATCCATTGGTCATTTCTTAAGCATCTTCCATTAGGGCCAGACACTGCGCTAAGCCTCAGGGATGCAATAGTAAATCAGGTAAAATCCTGCTTCCCACATCCTGGTGGATCACACCCACTAGCTCAGGTTCCTGAAGTCGGGAAAACGGTGTTCTTTTCCAGCCTGGCTTGTTCTGCTCTCTTGTCCATTCTTTCCTTCATTCATTCCTGGGTTTTCAGGAATTAAAACTGAGCAGTAGCATCCTCAACATATGCAGAAGAAACAGAGCAGTCTGCACCAAACCCGAGACACAAAGACAACACCAGCGTCCTTCCTTGACCACCAGACCCACTGATGTCACTGACAGCTATAGTTATTATTCTAAAGACTACTCGGTTCACTGCAAGAGCCATCTACGCAGTTGTCCTTGCCTCCCTTCCTGGCCCTCAGTCAGGRACCTAGGGGTYACTGGAGAATGTCCTGTCTGCTTCCTGAAAAATCCAAACTGACACAAATGAAGCTCCCCTGAGGGCCATTGCTCTGCCCTTCCCTGCACCAGGCTTTCAGAAACTCCCTCACCCAGAGACCTGACCCCTTCTCTCCCACCCCTGTGTGATTGGCACTGTGTCTAAGCACAAGGGCCATGTGGACATCCCCTAGGTGCTGAGCAGTGATGCAGAACTTGAAGCCCATCAGCTAGGCTCAACATGCTTGGTCATCAGACCAAGCTCCAGAATGTAATGGAATTTGAGTAAGGGAGAACTGTGGTTAGAGCCAAGTTGATCTGGCATTCTCCACTGTAGAACCGGGCTTATATATCCTTGAATAGTTGTGGGAAGGCAAAAACTAACACTTCTTGCTGATATAAGGGCTATACTTTAAACTTCCTTCAGACATATGCTGTGAGATTTGTGGACACGCCCAGCACCCTCTGTGCCCCAGGTCAAGTTGCCGTCTCACAGCAGGACTAATCAAAGCAGGCTCACCTTGCCAGCCAGGCTTGCACACTGGCTTCACGTCCACTTGTACCAGGGTGTCCTGAGCAGCAGGTTTCTGTCCGCAGTCATAAGCGGTTACCAGGATCTCATACTGACGTTGTTTGTCAAAGCTTAGCTTCTCCGTGTTCCTGATGTTGCCTAAAGAGCAGGGATACGCACAATCATTTCCGGTCAAATGAAACACTTATTCCAAACCCTTTGCCATCTCATCAACCTTTGGAGGGGAATGAAATGGTCCCCCCCAACTCTTTGTGAAAATAAAGGTCAAGCAAGAGTATGGTTTACCACACATAGTCTCTGGGCTTCCAGAAGAGCACTGGCTGGAGCCATCTCTCTGTGCAATAAAAGAATTCTAGAGAATTCCAAGCAGCACCTGGAATCCAGCTGGCCTGTGCTTACAAGTAATGAGTTACCAGAAAGCTACCCCTGGAAATGCACATGTGTGTCTCTGGTGCTGGGCTCAGAGTGCTTATCTTCCATGAAGTTTCTGGGAAAGAGACAGAATCCAGACAATGTCCTGGCACATAATTTTTAGCGTCTGGGCTTGTCGCCAGGAATACTTACTGCCTCTTCTCACATTATTTTGCTACCAAATAGGAAGTAAAATCAATGAGAAAATGTGTGACCTCTCTTCTGAAAGCTGCATAGAATAACAGATTTCTTGCCCCAAGGAAGGAGACATTTTTCTTCTCCAAGAGAGAACAGTGTATTCACAGCCATTTGCATGTGTTCGCCTCAGAGGAATTTAATATTATGATCAGAAATAAATATTTGGTCATTAATGAGCGAAACTTAGGCTGGCTGGTCTTTTAGTTTGTTTTATTGTTAGTTTGATTTTGATGGAATACTATTCTTATTCTAAAGGAAGAATAAATAAACAAAGACACCAAACTCAACACTTTCAAGTGTTTAGTGCTAAGATATGAACATCATCAACTTCTAGGAGTCATTTCCTTCCAATATTCATATTCTCTCTCTCTCTGTCTCTCTCTCTCCTTTGATGCTAGCAGTGACAGCAAATATGAATGAACTCAGATGTTATCATCTCTTATGCAAATTGAAAATTTGAAAACAGAAGCAAAACAAATCAACAAACACAGAATGGCAGATTCTGATACCTATTTCATAATTTCCTAACACTAAAAGAAAGTTGTGTAAATAATCTTTCTTCATTTCCATAGTTAAATATTATTCATCTGAATTGGGGGCATCTCCTATGAAAAATTTCTTGGAAAATTGGAAAATCAAACTTTGCTCTGAAGACCAGAGAAGCTGGTTCATCAATCCGATCCAGCAGCGTATCACGGTGGGGAAGTGGAGGCTGGTCGGTGTACAAAGGCACCCAAGAAACTGGAGCCAAACCCCACCTTAGCTGTATTCTCTCTGCTATTTCTGAGTAAAAGTGGGCTTGCTATGTTTCTGTCTTCCTGACATTCCTGAATTCTTTGTGCTTCCTTTCAGATGTTGGCTTTAGTCTGAAGGCCTGCACAGGTCTGGAATGACTCCTAGGATTGGTAGCATTCCCTACAGCAGCATTTCTCTACCTACTGGTTGCCGCCTCTTTGGGGGTTGAATGACCCTTTCCCAGGGGTCACATAAGACCATTATAAAATATACATATTTGCATTACAATTCATAACAGTAGCAAATTATGAATTGAACAATTCAACAATTATGAAGTAGCAAAGAAAATAATTTTATGATTGGGGGTCACCAAACATGAGGAACTATATTAAAGGGTCACAACACTAAAAAAAAAACCCAAAACAAAACAACAAAACAAAATAAACAAACAAAAAACTGAGAACCTCTGTCCTATGGACTCTGCAAACTGGTCTGTGGCCGTTCTCATCACAGGAAGGGATTCTGCCAAGTTCATTGCAAGAAATATTTCTGCAGCAGCAGCCTGAATTCTGAACTAAAGTCTTAACTCTCTTTCTTCAGAATGAAATGACTCTGGAAAGGTGGGCCACTTAAAAGAGGGGGACTCAGGGCTGACAATCCATGTAGCATTAAGCAGACAAAGCACTATTGATTGTAGCAAAAAAGAAAACACACAAACTGAATCTTTGGCTCAATTTGTTGTGGCTCTACTTCCGGAACAAGTCTTAATGAAACTGCCTAGGAGACTAATTTACTTTCTCCACCACCACCAACTCCGTCCATGTGTAAATGAGTTTCAAAGAAAAGAACTTGAAACATTAGGTCACAAATGAGAGTATAATAACATGGCTCACTGTTATGTTATGCATGGGAGAAGGTTTCTTGAGGAGAAAACAATCATTTAAAATGCTTTGAAAGCTCAGAGAAATTCGCCATCTTTGGGTCTGTTGCAAATGTATCTTTTACTTCACCTTTGAGAGAACTCCTACTTCCTGGCTGCTTGCTGGAGCTGGGCCACAGCAAACTCAGGTGAGCTGTGGTCTTAGGTCTGCTTAAAGTCTAAACGAACTTGGAAGCTAACCAGTAATGGCCAATCAGAACTTACCTTGAATTCTTAAAAAAAAAATTAAACGTTGAAGAGGAGGGTGAAATTAGCACACTGCTATCCATATTCTTGCAGGTGGAATTTAAGTTGTGGCTACCATTCTGGAAATGTGTTTCGAGATTATGATAGACTGTGTGTGCACAAATGAGTGTGTGTGTGTGTGTGTGTATGTGTGTGTGAAATTGCTCAGATCTCTGCAGGTGCAATTCCTCATCTAAAACTTGGTTCTAGGAAAATGATAAAGAACAACAAACTGCAGATACATGTGTGATTCTGTTCATCTAGGTGTTCTTTACACACCCAAAACTAGTCTGGTAGTTAAAAGCCAAGGAAGATATGAATCTATGCATTTATGGAATGCTGGCCAGGTGGGATATACAGAGGATTTTTAAGGATGAGTAATATAGAGATAATTTCATTTTAAGCAAAAAAGAAAGGGGGGAGAGTAAGGATAATGGGGTCTTAATTTTATTTAAAAATTTTGCAGAAATATGGTTGACTATTAATCTGGTTATAGTGTGTGTGTGTGTGTGTGTGTGTGTATGTAGGCCAGAGGTCAATGCCAGGTAT
>LOJH01006964.1:0-17546 GCA_001685095.1 Ellobius talpinus | reverse complement strand
GGTGAGTGGCTGTGCCACATGTGCGAGCAAGTGCCTTGCTGCACAAATGCACTCAGATACTTAATTCCAAGCTTACTGGTAAAGATTTGAGGCAAAGATGAGCTAGGTTTCAAGGACTCTCATGCCTGTTCCTCCCAGATGATGAATGAAAGGAGAGTCAGCTTTTGTGTGCTTCCCCTGGATGTACATGTCACATCTGACAAACACTATATATTTAGGGTATTGTGCTGCCAGCCTTCTAGTCACTGTGACATGTATCTGATAGGAACAATTGAAAAGTGGAAAAGATAGATTTGGAATCATGGCTTCAGAGTTTTTAGCCCATGGTCAGCTGACTCCATTACTTTTAGGCCCATGATGAGGCAAAATGCCACAGTCAAGAGCATTCAGTAGGCAAAGATGCTTGATTCTTAGTGGTCAGGAAGCAGAGAAAGACAAGAGATAGGCTAAGGACAAGATATACCGTGCAAAGGCACACTCCCAATGACCCACTTCTTTCAGGCAGACCCCACCTCTCAGTTCCCACACCCTCCCGACAACACCACCAGAAGATTCATCTTCTGATGAGGTCAGAGTCCTCCTGATCCAAACATCTCTCAGTGACTGGGTTCATTAGTAGGAGACCAAGTCTTTGGGTGCCTCTTATGTCTATACTACAAGTGTACAGTGTGTCAGACGGATATAACAATACACCTTGAAAGGACTCCCATATTCAAGACTTTAATATTTAATATATGCACACCTCACATAGGTATCTGTGTGTATTTGAGGATACTTGATATCTATACTCTGCAAAATGAAAATTACAATGAATATAATCCATAGCAACTGTGGTTGCCATACCCTCATTAGGTCCCCGTTACCGATTTCCCTTAGAGCCGAATGCTTGCACACACTGACTGATGTCTCCCATTGTTCCCACTCCTAAGTCCCTAGTAAACATCACTCTACTCTCTAAAAGTGTGAGTTCAACTTTTTCTCTAGCTCCACATGAACATGAGATTATAAAATATTAGTTGCTTTCTCTTGCTGATTTCACCAAATATGATGTCCCTCATGTTATCCAACTTGTTGCAAATAAACCACTTTCTTTTTTTTAAAGGTTGAATAATTTCACAATGTGCGTGTCTGTATGTATCACTGCATGTGCATGTGCGCACATGCATGTGCGTGTATGTATGTGTGTGTGTGCATCTCTTTTGGTTTTTTTCCCACTTATCAATCTACAAATACCTTAGGGTTTTACATCTTGGCCACTGTAAATTATGTCACAATAAATCAATAAATCATAGCGGTGAATTATTTCCTTAAGAAAGCAACTTTATTTCCCAGGACCTGGAGTGTTAGATTATATAGTAATTCTATTTTTAGTTTTTGTTTTCTGTAAGGAATGGCTGTACAAATTTGTTTCCCAATCAAAGATATACAAGGTCTTCCTTTTCCTCAACTACCTTATATAACATTAGTGATCTGAATCTCTTGGCTTTTTGATAAAGGTAATCATAATTGTTGAAGGGTGACATCTCATTGAGGTTTTTGTGTTTCACTTACAGTTGATGACACTAAATATCTGTTCTCATACCTTCTGGGTATTTAGATTTTTTTTGTGAGGAAGTCTATGCAGGTGCTTGGCACTTTCTTTCCTAATGAGCTTTATGCATCTTGTATATGTTTTGCATAACTCGTTACTGTACATACGGCTTATGAATATTCTCTTTATCCTGTAGGCTGCTGTTTTGCTTTGTCAATTACTTTATTTACTGCAAAAGTATTTTTAGTTAACTGTTTTTTCTTATTATGTTGCCTCTCCTCTTGGCTTGCTGAGATGTTTTTGTTTTATCATAGAAAAATATTGAATTTTGACAAATGTATTTTCTGTATCTATTCAGATGGTCATATGTATTTTGTCCTGTATTTGGTAAATATAATATATTATAGTATTTCATTTGTATGTGGTGAAACATTTTTATATCCCAAAGAATAAGTTCTACTTGATCATGGTATATGATATCTTTAATATGTCATTGAATTTAGTGTGTGTTATAGTTTGAGTGTGAACTGTGCCCCGTGGATTCATGTGTTCAATCACTTAGTTACTAACTGATGGATATGATTTGGAAAGGTTGCAAAATCTTTAGGAGGCAGGGCCTCACTGGAAGACGAGGGTCATTGGGAGTGAACCTTAAGGCTTTATAACCCAACTCCATTTCCTGTTAACCCCCTGCTTCATGAGTAACTGAAGCTCTGAAACTGTAAGCCAGCACCAGTTAAATGTTTCCCTTTATAAGAGTTGCCGTGGGCATGATGTCTCTTCATAGCAATAGAACACCGATGAAGACAAACCCCCGGAAGAGCCAAAATAAACTCTTTCTCCCTTAAGTTGCCTCTGTCAAGGTATCTTGCCACAGTGATGAGAAAGTGTCTAAGGCAGTTTGGTATTGGGAAGTGGAACTTGCTGTGATTAACTTGACCATATGGTTCTTAGGCTTTTGGTTTGAGGGAGGAATTTGAAATACTTTGGAATTCTGGGTTTTAAAATACCTTGAATATTATAAAATGAGCATAATGAGGCACTCTGGTATGTGTGTGGGGAGCTAAAAGACAATGCAGGAAGAAACATGGATAGTGGAGGTCTGTTCATAGGTTTCAGAAAGGGGAATAAGGACTCTATTGGGAGCTGAGCTAGGATCGATTTGTATATTTTGGTTGCAAAATCTGGCTTCTTTCTGCTGCCTCATGAGAAGTTATGTGAAGTTGAACTTAAAGACAACCTGTTTGGCAGAGGAAAGGTGTCCAAGCAAGCTTAGAGGTCCAGACTAGGAGAGTACCAACAAGGTAGCCGAAAAGAGCTGCTAAGGAGATCAGCACCATTACAGAGCAGTAGCCAGACGTCTTCTCCACCAAGATGGGTTGTGCTTGAACTGTGAGTCAGAATTAACCCTTTCTTCTGCAAGTCGCTCTCATCAGAACATTTGATCACAGCAGGAAAAGTCATCCAGGCCTCATGCTACTTATATTGTTGAGGATTATTTTTGTTTCTATGCTCCTTGTGATCCCAGTGCCTACTTTCCCTTTATTGTACTATCCTTATCTGAGCTTGTATAGAGGCAATATTAGCCTTTAAAATAGGCTGGGACATACTTTCTCCTCTTTAACTTTGTAAGGAGAGTTCGAGAATGATTGGCTCTCGTTGTCAGATGGCTGTGAAACTCTAAAGTTCTAGACTTATTGTGGGTAGAAGACCACATTTTTTAATTACTGTTAATCTTGTTACACATTTTACTTACCCAACCTATATGCTCCTAAGAATGAATCTATTTCTTCTAGGTTATTCAGTTGGTTGGTGTGTAATCATTTTTAGCAATTTTTTATTTTCTTTGTATTTCTGCGGTATTTATTTTCTCGTTTCCTTTTTCATCTCTCTGGTATAGCTTAATGTTTGTCAGTTTTATCTTTGCAAAATACCCTTCACTGATTTATTTTCTACTGTTTGTCTAGTTTTTTTTTCATTTATTTCTGTTCTGATCATGGTTAGTTGACCCTTCTGCTAATTTTGGACTTTCTTTGTTCTTTTTATTTTTATTTATTTTATTTATTTATTTTTATTATTATTTAATTTGATATTATACCATGAGGTATAATATCATTATTCAAATTTTTGGTCTTTTTCAAACGTGATTCTTACCACCATAAATCGCCTTCTTAGAACTGCTTTTCAGCAGCTTCAGTTTGGGTATGTTACACTTCCGCTCTCAGCTAGCTCCAGATGCTCTTTGGCTTCCTTTTTGGTAACTTCCTCCATCCTCTGGTTCGTCTGGTGAATGTTACATGATTTCCACCTATTTGTGAATTTTCATCTTTTGCTTTCCTCCTGTTATTATTCTCTAGTTTCATACAGTTGTGGTTAGAAAATAAGATTGGTATGATTTTATTCTTAAATTTAAGGATGATTTTGGACTCCAAAATTATCAATCCTGAATATATCTCTTCTGTGCTTTGTTTTCTGCTGCCTTTAAGGAATTGTGCATTTTGGGCTTTAAAGTATAATTTAAGTGTAATGCTCTCCTATTGATTTTCTTTCCAGATGATATGTCCATTTCTAAAAGTGAGTACTAAAGACTCCCACTACTATTGTATTATTGCCTACATTTTCTTTTAGCTCTGTGAGCATTTGCTTCATATATTTAGATGCTTTGATGCTGTATGCATGTGTTTTTTATAATTGTTTTAGTCTATTGATAAATTGACTTTATCATTAGATATTGCCCCCTTTGTTTCTTGATACAGTCTTTCACTTAAAGACTATGTTTTAATCATTTAAGCACTCTGTGAATTTTGATTGGTGAATTTAGTCCATTTACATTTAAAGTAATTATTGGTATATCAGGACTTAATATTGCTATTTTAAATCACTTTCCAGTTGTTTTCTGGCTCTAGATCTTGATTCTGTTCATCTCTCCTTTGCTTTCTTTGTGACTTGATACTTTCCTATAGTAATATACTTACATTGCTTTCCCTTTTGTGCACTGACAAAGATTTGCTTTGTGGTTACAGTGAGGCTTGCATGAAATGTCTTATAGTTATACTGGTCTTTTTAAAGCTGACAGTAACTTAACTTCAGTAAAAGCTCTGCACCACCTCTCTCAAGTGTTTGTTTTGGATGACACAGTTTATCTACTTTTGTATTTATTGGTTTATTATCTTAGCTGCACTCATTCTTGACATTTTTTATCTTTAAAATATACTTGTAAACAATTTACCCACTATCAGAATATTGCAAATTTGATATGTACTTACTGGTACCAAAGGCTTCATGTTTTGATATTATTAAATGGTCTAGTCTTGCTTCATCTCAAGGAGTGACTTATCATCTCTTGTAAGATGAGTCTAGTGGTAATGAACTGTCTTTATTCTTGCTCAACTTGGAAAGTCTTCTCTCTTGTTTTTGGAGGATGGCTTTGCCTGGTAAAGCATTCTTTGCTGTCAGGGGTTTTGTTATTGTTGGTTTATTACTTTCAATATATTACTTTATTCTCCCCCAGACTGTAAGTTTTTTTTAAGACTTTAAATTATTTTGTTTTACTTTTATCTCAGTGTATGTTTTGCCTACATGTACCACATGCATGCTTGTTGCCCATAGAGGCCAGAAGAGGGCATCAGTTCCCCGGGAACTGAACTTACATGTGGGTGGTAGGGATGACTCTTGCCGTCTTCAGTGTTGCCTGTGCATTTAAAGAAATGGCCATCTTTTCTAGACTTTTGGGAATGGTCTCAGAAATCAAATGCCTTTACTGGGTTGAGGAGAAACAGTGTGACACCATGCATAGTGTTCAGCAGGTGGTTCCAGGAGTGAAGGGAAGAACATGTTGTCTTGGCTCAGGACTTTGGGGTTTGCAACATCCTTAACATGTGGTCCTTGGTGCTGCAAGGAATATGGTGGCAAAGGGGTATCTTGGTATCCTCAGTGGTATCTGTGACAAGAACCTGACAGCAGATTTTGAGACCACTGTGGAACATCTAACTGGATGCAGGAATGTACACGGTGACAAGGATGGGGCAGGGCCAACTGTGGATATATAGATAGTGTGTGTTTACAAGCATAGGGCTGGTGATGTGTACATATAAAGGCTGGCTTTGTGTACCCATTTGGTTCATGGGAGCCAGCTACAGAGATTAGGCCAATTTTCTATATACAACAACAATAGGGCTTGAATTGGTAGTACGAATGCGGGTAAATGTAGGAACTAGCTATGAATGAACACACAGTGTTGGTGAAAGTGATGGAGTGATGCAGCTGGGGTTGGTTGTGTACATCTGTGTAGCTACAAGGGTTGACTGTGAGCACAAGAGTCAATCAATATCAAGGACAGAGTTAGTAACTCCATAGACACCTATAGACAGAGGCATCAGAGCTTACAATGCACATATTTATGGCTAGGGGACCAGATGTAGGAGTGAACATGACCGTAGGGTTTCGAGATGAGAGTTAGCACTGTCAGGAAGGCACGTGATGACCTGAGATGGCTGCAGGCACATGCTTAGCTGAGGGACCCTGAGAACAGGAGTCAAGGCTACCTGCCCGTGGTCACATGGCCAGTGGATTAGTCACAAGTGCATATGTCGTGGCCAGCCTACGCTTGCAGTGGGTACACAGGTCATTTGTTTGTGAGTCACTGGATGCACTGGGGTCTGGTTGGGTGCCCCTGGAGGATGAATCCTCGAGAGAAGAAGAAGAGTAGAAGAGCTCAAACACCTGGAGACTGAAAAAGTGGAAAACTATGGGTTCCTTTTTCCTTAGTGGTAAAAGAGGTGGGGTCTATTTCTTCTTTGCTTTTGTTGGATTCCTATGTGGTGGATGGTACTGTGATCCACCAGGCTGAACACTGCAGGGTGCACGGTAATGAAAGGCTACAGGGGCTGCACAGAAATGACCAAGAGGGTGGTGGAGGTGCCCGGTGAAGGCTGCTGGTGTTCTCTCCAGAGCAGGCCACTGGAGACCGTGGTGGTTTCTGCTACATGGTTGATACTGAGAGCCATGGCTATCTAATTTGTTTCCAATATCTTGGTCATACTGGCCTCCCCAGTGATCTGAGTGGGAGGGAGGCTGAGGTAAGTCATGTGGGAACTGTTCTGAAAGCCTGGGGAAGCTGGCTGTTCAGTGTGCTCTACCTTTTTACTGTGAGAGGATTTTGCAAGCGAGGGAGTCCCCCTGTGCTGGCCATTGCTAGTCGGGGGATGGGATAATGCTGGCAACATGACACTGATGTTATTACCCAATTTTTGAGAAGGTATTCTCAATATTTCTTTTATTGTCTTGTAATTTCTTAATTCAATCCCAAATTGTCCTAGACTAGCTTCTTTTATTTGTGCATGGCTATGAACTTGTTCTTTGTTTGGGAGGGGGGATGAGACCTGGGACTCCTTCCTTGCCTCCTTGCTGATCTTACCCCACCCAACGTTTATGAACCTAAACTCCTATGCCATCTGTTCCTTTCTATTATCACCAAGGAAGATGTTTGTAGTGGGAAGCCCCAAGTGCCAAGAGTATGACAATGTATTAGGAAAGTCTCCCTGCCTTAGGGCTCAATTTCTCCACTTGTCTAATGAAAATAGGGATCCAGGTTCTGCTTATCCCAGAGAGGCTGGCCTAGAGTTAGAAGATGGAGCCTTTATACCACCGGATATAGATCTAGAACTTTCCAAGACGGTAGTAAAAACTTAATTGTTGTATGAGCGCCATCTCAGTCCAGATTTCATGGGGGATGACTAAACCACAGTCACAGGAACAAATATCTCATGACAGCAGCAGGACTCAGCACTGCTTATGTGATGAGAACTCTCAGCACCCCCATCCACAGCTGCAGAACTCCACAATGAGTTTGGAACTGATACTGCCAAGGAGGTCAAGGGGTTACAGGTGAAAGAGACTGGGTGCATAGGTACAGGAGATCATTCAGACACCACCTGGTGTCTTTCACCCTTCTGGCTGTTGTATCTTACCACCCCCTCCCCCTATAGGCAAAGAGCCTGGCAAGTTGAAGAACCAGGAACATCTACTTTAACTGTGGGATGAAGAATGTGGAGAATCTCGTGGCCAAGGAAGGCACCTGAGATTCAGCAGCACTTTCCCTGACATGCTCATATGCAAAGAACCTCAAGGAGCTGAGAAGGTCGCCACCGACGTGATGGTGAAGAGCCCACTGGGAATCTTATGAGAATGGGAGCTGCCTAGGTCCTGTCTTCATTACTTGAGAGCTGCTTTCGTAAACTTCTCAGTTGGGAGCCCGCATGCTCTAGGAGTGCCAACTCTCCTCGCCATCTTACGTTGTAAACCAAAATTGGAGGCCGAGGCCTGGCAAAGGCCCATTGCTCACTTTTAATGAGACAGCCAGGGAAATAAATTGGCATATGTTAGCAAAATGGCTCATCAAGGTGAGTAATTATCTTCATGACTGGGGCAGTTTACCCTCAGATAAAAGAATGTGCATCTCATCCTTCCTTGGGAGCTCTTGAGAGCCAGGCCAAGCAGAGCTTGACCACTAATCACAGATGTCACCACTCGGCTGTCTTGCTATTTACAATGTTTGTCATGCCCCAAATTCCAAAGCTTTTGTGGGAACAGACTGCCAAATGATGACGGGGGAATAGAAACCTGGAGCGTGTTATGGGTACAGGCCAGCCTTTCACAAGGCTTGGCTTGCTGGAGGGAGTGGTTCTGAAAGTTGCTACAAAAAGAACTTATCTTCATTCTAGTATTCCTATCTTCTTTATCCTATGCATCATTCTCCTGCCTTACACAATGAGCATTTAATGATGTCCAGATGTGGAACTCCTAGTCCCATGTCTTTTAGCCTTCTGTCATTACAGTCAGGTAGATAATCTGGTAAGTTACTTGAAAGCAGGGATGAAGGTGTTCCCTTCCTCTATGGACCCTGGTATTGTTTTTGGGATGCAGAAGATTATACTACAGAGCAAGCTGCCTTCAGGTCTCAATACCATGAAGCATTCCAGAAGACACAGGAGCACATGGCTAATTTGTTTCCCCCTGTAGATGTTGACGAGTGAGATTCTCAAGTCTAATTTACAGTTTCGCTCCAAATCCCAGCATGCTTTATACATATTTCCACTCTTCATGCCCCCTTGATTCTTTTTCATTTTTCCTCCCTCATTGCTTGATGAGCTCCATGAGGGTGGACCTGTCTATCTTGAGTTCTGTTTTAGCTCCATTCTGAGTCTATCATGAACCTATCACTTGGTTAGAGAATAATCCAGGTCTTGCAATTTTGCATCCTTCTGTGCTACTAAAGGATATCTGAAACAAAGTGGGGATAATCTATAGCTACCCATGCAATTCACACTGCATCTGAGTGATGCACTCGAGAAATAGTACCATTTCATTACAATCAAGTTATAGTCCAAGTGGATTGAGTTGATTGGACCTCTGGCTGTGTGTACGCTATAATAAAATTCATATTAATGGTGGTGGGAAATATCCAAATGGTTTATGGAACCATTTTCAGTTCAATTCAAACTGGGAGGAAGGCTCTGCTATGGTTGAAATTCTCAAAGGGGAGGTTGGCAAGAATTTTAAAGATTCCTTATCAAAGTTATGGTTGGAAGGTGGTTTAAAATTCCCAATTCTGTTAGTATCTCTTTGCCTGGATGCAGAAAGCAGGTTGTTGTCGTGGTGACTGGGGGAGTTGGGGCTCATGTTATAACTGATAATATTGAAAGGGTCCCAGATGTGGCCAAGGTGATTCATTAGGCTCACACCTGGATAATAATTAAATAACTCTTCCAGAAACCATCTTTATTTTGTATACAAATGTGTCTGATTATGAGTTCTTCAGATATATTCATTGAGGTCCTGAGATTTCCTGGAAATAGTTTAGACTTGGCAAGTTTCTAATCATAAATAAGCCATCATCTCAAGGGCATAATTGGGTCATGATGCCTAGATAAAAGGTTCCAAGGGAGGTACCACTGTCAGGTACATGTGGGGCCTCTCTTGGCCTCGAGAGTAGGGACAGTGAATTTGTTTTCCTGACTGTACTGGAATCTTCCCCAGGACACTCACCGTTTCTGTCAATGGCAAAAGGCACATCTGTTGTGACGATTTCATAGTTGCAAATCTGGCTGTACTGGGGGGAGCAGTCCTCATCAATGGCTTCGACCTGCAGGATGCTGTCGTAGATCTTGCCCTCTGTGACGATGGCCTTATAGGCTGGCTCTTTGAAGGTGGGAGCAAACTCATTGACATCCTTCACCTGGATGTGGACCACAGCCCTGGAGCACAAATCAGAAAGGAGAAATGACGGTAAAGAAGGAATCATACCACGTGTTGTGGGACAGGACATTGGCCCAACCCAAGGTCATGTGACTGCAGAGGCCTCGAGGCTCTCAATCAGGGCGGTGGGTACATGAGCGCCTCTGTCTTCCCTCCCTCTGGGAACCAACCATCTACTTGCTCTTGCCTTGATGCTGAGCAACTCTGCCCTAGAGAATCCTCCCTATTCGGTATCATTCCCTATTGGCTACTTCAGGCTACATATTCCCTCACCATCTTCTCCCTTTTCCCTATTCCCTTCATCTATTCACACAACCCCCCACTCAGCAAGGAGTCAAACAGCTCTTCCATTATGCTATGCTTTGAGCCAAACTCTACGTGGAGAGAGCAGAGTTGACTCATGGTGAGGCATATGTGACAGAGAGAAATGAAGAGCTTTAGACTGGCTATGAGCTGAGGGTTGGGCTTAGAGAATGCTTCCTGGAGGATCAGTGCTCTAACTCGGTCTTGGATGTGGCCTCGGAGTCTCTTCCAAAGAAAAGCAGATACAATATTCCCAGGATAGAAATAAGCTTGTGCAAATGCTCTGGGGGCACTCAGCATCACCTCGACCACATTTGGGTCTTTTTCTAATATGACCGGTTATAACACCAGCCCCCTCCTCCACCACCAATCACCAGCTCCTAGTCAAAGTGAGGCTAATGGAATTGGGAGTTTTAAACCACCTTCTAGCCATACCTTTGGTGTGACCCCTAGATGGATGTATTTAAAGAACAGTTTATAAGTAGAATAAATGGAGGTGGGTAGCCCAGAGTGGAAGGGGGAGATGGAGCTCACTTGTGTGACTTCTTCCAGGCTGCCTCCCGGGGCCCCACACCGCAGTCATAGGCCTGGATGATGAACGTGTACTCCTTCTGTAGCTCACAGTCGATGGGACTCTTGGCACGGAGCCGGCCTTCTCCAGATGTCTTATTGAGCACCACAGCCTCAAAGGGCAGCTCCTGCCCATGGATCTTGAATGCACAGATTTCCCCTGCAGAAGAGAGTATAGTGAGGATGAGTGTCGGTAATCTCCAAGCTGAAGACAGTGCCTCTGCTGGGCCAGATTCACAAGCCCCAAACTTCTACCTAATTTCCTCCATACACTCAGAATCCTCTCAACTAGCTCTCTAAAGATCAGCTCTACAAGTTCATTTCATCAAGAAAAAAAATGGAAGTGTTACATGCATGGGGATGTCACCCAGCAGATGCTTGTATCGTCTTTGTATGAGGAGTGATTTTTCCCAGTTTCTTAGCCTCCCTGGAAGATTTTCCCTTGCTTTGTGCACAGTATAGGATTAAGCAACTTGCTAACAGTTGAAAGACAAAGGAACGTTGATGAAAAGAATCGAAGGCCAGAGATTTGCCCAGCCTATTGTCTTGTGACAACACCGTCAATGCTTCAAAGTATGTTCCGTGGACTGGCAGCATTGGTGATGGGAAGATGCTTAGGAACAGGGTCCCAGGTCCTGCCAGACCTGTGCCAGAGCCTTCATTCATCTTAAATATGAGCATTGCTTTTCTGAGTCCTTCACTCTGGTTTACGCACAGCATATTGCTGCAGCTGAATTCCCCTCTTCCCTCCTCCAGCCTCCATTATGTCTCTCTACCCCCTCTCACAGTGGGGGTTGGCAATTTTCTCTTTTGAAACAGTGGGAGTGAGTCTCTGCGAGTCCAAGATTCCCCATGGAGCTTGAACAGCTAACTTCTTAAAGAGCAGACATGTTGTGAAATTAATGCATTTTGCCCCTTCAGCTGGGTTAATGTTTATTATAACTGTTTATCGGCATTAAAATTATAAGATCACAAGAATCTCCTTTTTCCCCTCTGTTTGTGAATATTTCTTGAACTCTGACTATAAAACAGGCCCTGTAGTAAATGTTTTGAGATGTGCTAAAAATTTGAGACATGTCCTCTTATGGTATTGAGAGCACTTGTAGACGTCAGGGGACGGTGCCCAGCTCTCCAGAGGCCACTTACGGCACATAGGGGTATGCTAGCAATTGAGACAGGTAGGGAAGCCCAACGGAAGGCTACTGAAGTGTAGAACCAATATATCTGGGTTCAAACTTCAAATGTGCTATGTACAAACGACAGGTTTAAGGCAAGTGACAGTGCTTCTCTGGGTTTTAGGTGTGTCATCAGTAAGGTGGTTCAGGGGATGATGTCAGGGAGAAGGATATCTATTCTGAGATGCCTCACCCTTGGTCTGACATTGCTTTAGGTATACGCCTGGACCAGGGAGAGGCATGTGAACTGCCTGGCATGTGCCTAGGAGAATTTGCTCTCAGGGTGACAGAGGCACTGGCTTGTCTCACTCTAGCCCAGACCCTGTCCAGCTGTTGATAGGCACTGACAGTTCGAGGCAAAGGAGTAATGTAATTGATTGCATGCCTGCTTTGGGCAATGACCTTTGTATCTAGGCAATCTTATTTGACCTTCATGACAAACTGACAAGGCAACTGTTCTATACAAGTTTATACAAATCATTATTGTCCTTTTGTTGTTGAGACTGGGTCCTACTATATGGTCTGGAACTCACAATCCTCCTACCCTAGCCTCCTAAATGTGATATTATAGGCTTTCATGACTCAGACTTATATGAATTACAAAAAGAAGTAGGAGGAGGGAGAAGAGGAGGAAGGAGAAAAGATGGAGGAGGTAGAAGAGAAGGAGGAAGGAGAAGAGGAGGGGGAGAAGAGGATGAGGGAGAGGAGGAGAGAGAGGAGGAAGATAAGGAGTTTACTTGCTCAATGTCAGCAGGTATGGCTGAGTTGGAAACCCACATGTGTTCTACTATACCACTCTATCTCCAAAGAATACTAAGATGTCTAAAGAGCCCCCCAGGGATGCTTCTGGGAATGATTCATATTCTAATCCAAGTGTGGCTGAACTGAGTCCTGTATTTTCCATAGAGGCAGCATGCCCTGATCTTTTTCTAACAATGTTTTCTAACATGTTCAATCAATACCAATCTTACCCGTGGGCTTCTGCTTTTCTTATTATTTCTTTGATATTCAATTTCATTATGAACATTCCACTTTCACTACCTCCCTTCCTGGTTATTTCTCAAATATAGATATACAGTAATGGGTAAAATGGGTTGTGGGGCAGGTTCTAACAGGAACATAGGCTTCCATTAACTGCTGCTGTCCAAGGTACATTGGGTACCTCAGCATGGCCCATTTTGAAAAGGGTAACTCTATAGCCTTTAGGGTAGAAGAACAGGTTTTAATCTGATCCTTGAGTTTAATTTATGCTATGAATTAGCTAGTGTGCCATGTGACTCTATCCCAAAATCAAGACCTCTGTGACAATGTTACCGATGTACTCAAATTGGTTGTGGAGCATTCTCTGGAGTGCCCAAACACCATCATGATTATAAGGCTAATCAGACCATTTCATTCTGAAGAGCCAACCTAGACCTAAAATAGATGAGGGTAATTTTCTGCTGGGAACATCTGATCACATCCAAAGTAGTTCACAAGACTCAGCAATCCTTAAGAAGCAAAAAGGGAGGGGGAGGGAAAGGACACAGAGGAGACCCAGGAGAAGTAAACTTTCGGGTCACGCATTTCCATCTTGCTTAGTTCAGTGTAATTCGGTGACATTAGCATTTTGGAGAACCAACTGTTATAATTTGGATATGAAGTGGCCCCACCCTCCCAAGACTCATTCATCACAGGCTTGATTCCCAAAGCAGCATTGGTCAGAGGTGTGGCAATAACCTGGTGGAGGGATTGATGATCCACTGATGAATTCATCACTGAATGGGCTGTTAAAAGCCGGAATCTAGCTGCATACGTAGGTCAGTGGGAGCCTTCCTTTTTTCCTCTTGTCCTTCCTGGCTGTCATAAGAACAGCTTTGTTCTACCTGGTGTCCCCCACTGTAATTCTCAGTCTCACCTCAGACCTAAAGCAATAGGGCTAAGGGCCCACACAGCCTCACCTGGGGCCCAGAGCAACAGGGCCAAAGGTCCATGCATTGAAGCCTCTGACACAATAAACCACAGCAAACCATTTCTTTTTCAGGTATTTTGTTAAAGTGGCAGAAAGCTGGTGATTGTATCAAATAAGCCCTTGATACTGCACTACATTGGAAACACAAAGGGCTTGGGTACCTTAAAATATCAGGTGTTATCAAGGAGCCCTTGGGTTGGAGGAAGACCCAACTACAAATGGGACCAGCTCAGGGACGTCTTAGTGTTCACCAATTCAGGCTGAAAGAGAATTTGGTCCCTTTTGGACATAACTTAGAACTCATATCACACTAAGTCTCAAGCCTCTTTACTGGATGTGCATGCTCTGGTTGCATAAACATTTTCTTGATAGATAATCCATCCATTCATGCAGTAAATATTTATCAGGAACTCAGGGCCAGGCCTCAGTGAAGCAGTGATGAACACAACCCCAGCTACAGTCCCCACACTACTACTTGCAGTCCAGGAAAATGAGCAGTCAGATAGTCACTTCCCTAGATGAGGAACAGGGAGTAAGTACCACATGCATGCTGAAGAAGAGATGTAGAATTCAGACCTGGCGGGACATGCAGGGCATGCTCGCCGAAGCATGTGAAGGCTGTGCAGAGAATGCAGGAGGAGAAAAAGGAGACACAAGGCTTCTGGAATGACAAATTGTTTCAGGTAGATGGACAATATGCCTTGGGGACCTTCATTCAATAGGAAGGGACAGGGTGAATCTAACACTGTGGAGTCCAGTGTGGCAGTAAAGAAACTAATGTAGGACCAGCTTCCTGGGTGTGTGATGTGGGAGCACACAGGGCTCTGTGGTCAGAAAGGCACTGGGTTCCAGTTAAATGTTTGTGTTTGAAGCTGATGCTGCTGAGGCTGGGGAGACAGTTCCAGGGTTAAGAGGTTTGTTCTACTGTCATAAGGACCAGTGTCTGAATCCCTAGCATCCAGGTAAAAAGACAGGTATATCTATTCATACCTGTTACACAGCACTGAGGAGTGGAGACAGATTCTGAAAGCTCTGATCCTGTGAGATACCCTGTCTCAAGGTAATGGCAGAGAATGATAAGAGAAACTCCGTGTCCTGCCCTGGCCTCCGTGTGCTCAAACACAGGCACAGGCGGTACATGGACCACGCACACAGACACCATGCACACAAACTGTGCTACTTAGTAGAGAAAAGGTTTTTTATTTTTCTATAGTTAGGGCTATAGCAATTAGAAAAATTACCACAAATTGAATGAAAGAAAGAAAAAGTTAAGAGAAAGATCCAGGGTGGAGTTTTGGCATAAAGATGCTTGTACTGACTCTCAGCATCAATACCTAATATACTGGGTCACCTTGGTCTAGAGTTTGTTACTAAAAAAGATTTTCTGTAGGAGGATGAAGCACTTAAAAACAAATCAGACTGAATTGTCTCCGAATAAAAACATCACTATCAAAATCTTGCTTTCCAACATGCTTTGTGTGTGTGTGTGTGTGTGTGTGTGTATGTTTGTGGTGGGGAGAGCTTGTGCGGCAGAAACAGTGTGCGACACACACAGGTGAGCATCAGGTTGGCAGTCAGCTAAGATTACTGAGCCTCTGGGTGCCAGCCCCTTCCCACAGTCACTGAAGGTAAATAAACTCAGCTTTATCACAAACACCATCATGAGCCTGACCAGAAGGAACAGTCATAGTTCTGAGGTAGGATGTGCTGGCTCCTACCCCTCAAGCTTCTGTCTGTGGTGCACTATTGCCTTCTTTTCAGCAGGAAGGCACTCCCCAGACTCAGCAGAAATTGGTATCGCTGTCTCTCTGGCTCTGTCAAAAGTTTCTGAGAAAAATGTCTTTAAATTGATTTTCTTTATTTTTTAAAGATTTATCTTATGCTTGTGACTCTTTTGCCTGCATGCATGTATGCCTAGTATCCATAGAACTCAGAAGAGGGCATCTGATCCCTGAAACAGGAATTACAGATGATTGTGAGCTGTCATGTGAGCATGGGGGATCAAATTTGGTCCTCTGCAAAAACAAGTGTGCTAAACTCCTGAGCCATCTCTCCAGTCCTCTAAACTGCTTTTCAAAGAATATTTTTGAAAGCACAACTCTTATCTTTGAACAAAGGTTTGTGTGGATTCCATCTTCCAGATGAGGAAACTGAGTCTGGGAGAGGTCAAAGGACTCCTCTAGGGTCACCTTGACAATAAGGAATGAAATGTACACTTGTGCATTTCGTCCCAGACCCATCAGTCCACGCATGGCACTCGTTACCCTGTCACTGGGATGCTCCAGCACAGAGCTTCCCCAGGGCAGTCTGTAGAGATTCCAAGGCTCTTTGTAGGGTACCACAAGGGCATGGTGACATCCTCTTACCACTAAGATGCTATCTGGCTTTTCACTAGGCTGAGTTTTGTGCTGCTGATATAAAAGCAATGGCAAATAAAGATGTGGGAGGCTGAGTAGTGCCTGGCTGCCTTTGCACCATAGCATCCTCACAGTTAAAAAATGAAGTTAATATCAGCAGAGAATGACTTTAGTTCCTCAGTAAATGGTATAGGTTTTATTGAATTTGTTCGTCTAAACCCTCAGGTTCATACTTTCTTCTTGGTCCTGTGATTTTGAGACAGGGTTTCATCATACTGCCCTGGCTAAGCTAATGTGTGATTCTCCTGCCTTGGCCTTCTGAGTGCTGGAATTGCACACGACTTTGTGTCTTTTGGTGTTCCATGTGACAAAATTGGAAGTGCAGTTGAATCCCTGGCACAGCAGGTGTGATGTCTGAAAAGGGGTGAGGAAGGGAAGTTGCGAGCTCGGCAGGGACTTTCCAGAGGTCTTTTTTCACTTGATGGGATGGTAGACAGACACACAGGGTCCATGAAATGGAAATGTTGGTTGGTGATGTTAAAATTTGAGCTTTTGGTTTTTGAAAACTTGTGTCTGCTGTAGTTAGCTTAACAATCTTGGGCAATGGTAACCGATATGACCTTGTGATACTATAATGAAAGTTTTCCAATTTTGAAAGATTCCCACTTAACAGGATATATGATGTCTATAAATGACCAATGCAGAATATCACATGGTTATACATTGTAAAAATTCAAAGTACAAGACAGATCAATGACTTTTTGTTGTTTGTTTTGTTTGCTTGTTTTTCAAGACAGGACTTCTCTGTCTAACATCCCTGGCTGTCCTGGAACTTGCTCTGTAGACAAGGCTGGCCTCTAACTTAGAGATCCACCTGCCTCTGCCTCCTGAGTTCTGGTATTCAAGGCATGCACCCCTGTCGCCTGGCTCAGATCTATGGCTTTTAATGTAACAGTGTGCACTGGACCGAGTGACTGGGTTTCTCTAATTTCTTATTAGAAACCCAACCTCAGAATAATCACCTTAGAAGCGGATGTCTTTGGGAGTCAATTGTTCCCCTTGTGTCTTCAGGTCTTGTGTAAGGTTCTGGGGGGAACGTCTGCAAGCTGATCACTGGTTTTGCCCTTAATACCAGGACTTGCTTTTACGGATAAACTCCAGGGAGACTTCCTGCCTCTTCTGCTGTGAGCACTTACAGTGAGAAGGTGCCACTTAGGAAGAAATAGTCCCTCAGAAGACAGCAAGTCTTCCAGCGTTTAGATCTTATTAGACTTACCAACCTCCATAGCTGTGAGAAGTAAGTTTTTACTGTTTTTAAAATTCCAGTCTGTGGTATTTTGTTTTAGAATCCTGTATGATGTAGGAGGGTCATCTGTCTATGTGTTACTTTCATTGGTTAATAA
>LOJH01006963.1:0-31679 GCA_001685095.1 Ellobius talpinus | reverse complement strand
GGTTGTGAGCCACCATGTGGTTGCTGGGAATTGAATTCAGGACCTTTGGAAGGGTAGGCAATGCTCTTAACCGCTGATCCATCTCTCCAGCCCGGCTAATTTTTTTTTTTAAAATCTCTTTGCTAGGTTCCTAAAGAATGCTGCTTTCCTCTTCAAATTGTGAGTGAGGAGGGGGAAGGTCTCCTCTATGCATGCTTCTTGTCATGTAAACAGCACAGAGCAGAAAGGGAAGGAGAGCAGTGGCTTCAAATTCAGAGTAAAGACAGCTGTTCTGACAAGGTCTAAATTATACTGCACCACAGGTAAGAATAACAAGACACACTTCACAGAGAAAGTCTGTTTGCCGTTCAACACCCAAAGAAGAGTTGAGCCAAAAAGAAAGAGAAAAGCTTTCTCCCACAAGTTGACATGGCTCCAGAATCCATTTATTTGGACAGTGCACAGTCAGAGAGCAATCAGCCCTCTGGCATTTGTTCTTCCTACTGGATTCCCTGCTTTGGAGACGCAAAATGTACTGCTGCCACTTGACTGGTCTGCAAGGCCCAAAGCCAGAGCAAGCTCTATATCCCTGTTGCACAACTGTGCAGATCACTATTTACCCTGGTGTTTTTGACAGGTGAAACGACAGAACCTTCCCCAAGCCCTTGAAACTGTCAATGTGTGACAGCCTTGCACTTTTCAATTTCTTCTGAGGTTCTTCTGGACAGATCATCAATGCCTTAAAATAATCCCCTTGTTTCTGAGGCTTGAGAGAGAGCTCAGCAGTTAAGAATACTTGTTGCTCTTGCTGAGGACCTGGGTTCAGTTGCCAGCACCCACATAGCTGCTAACAAATATCTGTAACTCTGGTTCTGGGGATGTGATACCCTCTTCTGGCCTCCATGGGCATTGCACTCAATTGGTTAATTCAGATGCATGCAAAGTATCCATTCACATAAAATAAAATAGCTATATTTTTTAAACACAGCAACATATATGCTAAAATTGGAAGAATACAGAGAAGATTAGCATGGCTACTGTATGAGGATAACATGCAAATTTGTAAAGTGTTCCATATTTTAAAAACTCCTCATTTTTTCCTGTTAGCATTTATTGAAGTTATCTACAATTCTATAGGAATGCATTGCTCTACTATGTCCCTCATTCACTAGACACAAGCAAGTGCTTGAGGGCCTACTACATCCCCATTAACGGAATATAAAATCTCAAATTTCACCATAATTTTTTTCCAGATCAACATTTCTATAGTCTGTTTCAGAAGTTGGTCAGCATGGTTTTAAGCTGTTTTTACAGTCAAAGAATGGAAATTACCTATGTGTCTGACCCTCAAAAAAGGGCTATGCCAAAGGTGTTTCTATTTGATTGAATAACCTAGAGATTCTAAGCTTAAGTGCTTACTCAGTGAAAACCAGGCAAGATCATATTGTATCTAAAACATAACCTCCTAGATGGCGAGACCCGACTGCTGGAGACATCACACATTTTGGCTGCCGGACATAGAAAAATCAAGCTGTAACTGAGGTGGGAGCTCCCTCCCTGTCAACATCTCAGCAAGGATGGAGAGAGAGGGTCTAAGGCCCTGCCCCTAACTGAGGACTACTGACAGTTGGCTGTGGGGAGAGGGGGATCATTTTTCTCAGTGTTATAGCCACTAGTGAGTCCTGCCCATGCTCACACAAGCAGCAATAATAAAACTCTGTGAACCATGGGAAGAAGGGTCCATGGGGAATGAGGGGACCAGAGAGGGAAATGGGGGATTAACAGAATCAAAACGCATTATGTACATGTATAAAGTTGCCAAATAAGATATACATATACCCACACACCTTCAACTATGTTTATGAAATATAAGAAATGAATGGATAAAAGCAGATCAAGAATGCTGATTCTAACATCCTGAAATTATGGATTCTATCTCTTCTGTCAGTTTCTGTGAAGATCCCGCTCATTGTGGAAAATTCAGAAAATAAAGCAGGCTAGGATGTGGCTCAGTTAGCAGAGGGCTTGCCTAGCACATACAAGGCCCAGGGCTTGATCCCCAGCACCAAATAAACCTCAGAATCCGGAAAATAAAGGTAGAAGAATCAGAGGTTCAAGGCCATCCTTAGCTACTCAGGAGCTTGAGGGCAGCCTGGGACTCTCAGGGTTCTGAAAAAGGATGGAAGTAAAGAGGAAAAGAAAGGGAAGAAATGGGATAAGGAGGGAGGGGAGCCATAAAGATGTAAATTAGCCATAACCACCACCAGTGATACTAATTTGGTGTTCTGCCACCTGTTATTTATGTAAGAATTAAAATTCATAAGTACATTTTGCACATACTGCTTGCAAAGGTTTCTGGCCTTTAAAATGAGAGAGTATATGAAATGTTTAGATAAGAGTGGAGGACACAGCAAGGGAAAGAAAGCATGGGGCTGTATGTACAGGGTAGCTGAAGGCAGCTTACCCATGCCACATACCCGGCCACACTGCACCATATCGAATACACCTACTTCAAACAGGGATGCCTTTTCAGCCTTTTCCTGAAGCTCCAGAGGCACATAGAGTGAAATGAACATGGATGCTTCACTTGCTTATTTGCTTAATTGTTTTATTATTTTGAGCTTTTGAGTCTTTGCTGACCTAATATTCATAACAATTCTCTGGCCTCAGCCTCCTAAGTGCTAAGAGTATGTTGTGTATCACCAGGTCTGGTTTCCTTCTTTTAAAAACAAGCCAGATTTTCTTTATTGGTGTGCATATGAGTGCAGGCACACACGAGTCCAGAAGAGGGCATGGTATTCCTTAGAGCATTAGTTAAAGATGACTGTGGCACCTGACATGGATCCTCCGTGAGAAAGAACATTTCCCGTTCTTAATCACTAAGCCATCTCTCTAGTTCCCCACCCCTCCGTCTTGGCCCCCTCTCAATTATTGCCTTATATGTATGGAATATTTTGCCTGCATATCTGGCATATCTGGTACCTGCAGAGGTCAGAAGAATATGTTAGTCATCCTGGAACTGGAGTTACAGACAGTTGTGAGTGTGAGCTGCCAAGTGGTGCTGCGAACTGAACCTGGATCCTCTGTAAGGAGAACAAGCATTCTTGACCATCAAGCCATTGCTGTAGCCCCCAATTTCTTGACTCTCTGACTCCTTGTACACTGAAGTAATACTTGTATCTTAGTGAAAATGAGTCTAAAACTACTTTCCTCAAGGTCAGCATAACCCAAACATCTGTTAGGCAATTTCCTTTTAAGCCATCTCAGCCTCCACCCCACTCTCACGTCTAGTAGACAGCAGAACACAGTCTCTGCATCTACAAGAAACAGCTGCCAGCAGCTCTTTTGCTCATGTCCCCCAACAGGATATAGAAGCAGAAATAGTCCTGGAGAAGCCAGCCGAGAGAGTCAGTTCTCAGTTCTATGTTACGTCCCCAGAACCCCGGGGGCCATGGATCAAGTACTGGGTGTAAGTCAGACCCCCCTGAGCTCAGTGCTTACAGTCCATCTTCTTCCCCCTGTCCCCTAAGCCAGGGTCTCACTACATAGTCCTAGCTGTCCTGGAACTCACTATGTAGACCAGGTTGGCCTTGAACTCACAGAGATAGCCAGCCTCTGCCTCCCGAATGCTGGGATTACAGGAATGTCCCCTAGCCTCAGCACTTTTAATAGGAAGCATTTAATCTATCCAAGGCAGACCTGACTCCACTTCACAGTAGGGAAGATGAGGTTCTAGAAGGTGCCAGGTTTGCCCAGGTAGATGCAGACCTTGTGGATAAAGGTATGGTTCCTGACAGCAGGTAGTCTTGAGGCTCCCAGTGTTAGCAGGCTCTTAGTACTGCCAGGGATCAAACAGCAGCTTACCAAGCTGGTGTCACCCACCAAAATGGCTACCTGACACACAGGGCTGCTGTGGGCTGACCCATGTCCCCTAATAAAATTCACATTTGAAGTCCCCCCCGCCACTGGACTTTAGAATATAGTCATATTCAGAGACGAGATCACTCAAAAGGTCACTGAGCTGGAATTTGAACCCTAGACTAGACATGGCAATGGCACCTGAAGTTCCAGCTGCTCACAAGACTGGAGTAAGATTTATTGAGCTCTAAAGGTCGAGACCAGCCTGCACAGTACAGAAAGACCATGTCTCAAAAGAAATAAGTCCTGACACATATAACTGGGCTCTTATGAGAGGAAGAAGAGCTGACAACTAGAAGAAGTAGGTGGTTGGGAGCTGGGAGATGGCTCAGTAGTTAAGAGCACTGACTGCTCCTCCAGAGGACCCGGGTTCAATTCCCAGCACCCACATGGCAGCTCGCAGCTGTCTGTAACTCCAGTTCCAGAGAATCTGACATTGTTATACCAATGCACACGAAATAAAGTTTTATTTTTGTAAAAAAAAAAGTAGGTGGTCTCAGCGTGCAAGCCTAGGACGCAGGTCTCCGAGGTCAAACATATGGACACCTTGACCACTGGCCTCCAGGCTGAAAACACTTATGTTGCTTAAACCACCCAGCATTTTGCAACAGCAGTCCAGAAATCTGTAAGCATCTACTGATGAGTGGGGCTGATCTGCAGGTGGGGGCACTGTAACTGCAGGGTAGGAAGGAGGCTGTGCCGGCTTCATGAACTGTAGGGATCCAATTCTCATTTCTCCCACTGTGTGACTTTAAGTACTCCATTCAACCTGCTTCCTCACTTTCAAAATGGAGAGAGTACAGTGCCTTCCCTGTGAGGTGTATGCGTGGATGAAACACAAACTAGAGTCACCTGAGAGGACAGAACCTCAACTGAGAAAATATCTGAAGACTGTGCATATGGCAAGCCTGAGTGATTGATGTGGGAGGGCTCAACCCACTGTGGTCCTGGGTTTGATTAGAAAGCAGGCTGAGCAAGCCATGAGGAACAAGCTAGTAAGTAGCACTCCTCCTCCATGGCTGCTACATCAGCTCCTGCTTCCAGGTTCCTGCCAGGTTTCATTTCTGCCTTGGCTTCCGTCACTGGATTATGATTCAAGATATGTAAGCCAAATACATCTTTTTCTTCCAACACTGCTTTTGGTCACGGTGTTTCAGCACAGCAAGAGTAACCCTAACTAAGACACCAAGGCTCAAGGATGTGGGGAAAATGAAAAGATTTCAGCTCCCATGACCATTATTTTTGCCAGGCATCCATCCTCACAGGAACCTTTTTTGTTGCTGTTGTTGTTGTTTCCTGGTTTTTCTCTGTAGCTTTGGAGCCTGTCCTGGCTGTCTCTGTAGACCAGGCTGGTCTTGAACTCACAGAGATCCACCTATCTCTTCCTGGCAAGTGCTGGGATTAAAGGCATGCACCACCACCGCCCAGCCCCTTTTATCTTCTTGCCTTCCCCCTTGAGATGTTGTAAGACAATCACGCATGTGTCATTTTATTCTGATAAAATCCCATCCATAAGTTACTGGAGCAAGATTGGTTCACAAGACCTACAGTGCAGCACTTGAGGGGGTTGAGAGCAGCTACAACAGCCTGCATGTCCTTCCTGACCCACCCCTCTGTCTGACGCAGCAGCTGGAAGGTGCAGATGTCACACCAGAGCCTTAGAACCTGGAGCGCCTGGGCCTCCGTCCCACCCTGCCCTGTGACACTCGGATACAGTCCACCTCTGGGCTGTTTTCTCAGCAGCCAATGAAAAGACTACATGAGTGGAGTCTGCTCCAGGTTTACCTAAGAGCATCTCTGCAGGCTCGTGCCAGCCGCTCACCTGACCCTCTGAGGTGTCTGTCAGTGGCTTGGTTTTCACAAGACATTTGACTGCCTTTCAGAAATTCACCTTTAAAAAGAATAAATAAATAACAAAAACTGGTTTCTGTCAGTCAAATGAAAAACCAACTGCTAAGTCATACAAGACAATGGGCCCCAGAAGGCCCTGCAATAGTCACCTGGGAGAAGAGGAAGATTAAATTTAAGGTGAGAAGGGAGAAGATAAAACTCCATGAAGCATAATACACTTGGCCAATATCACAACTAGAATCACTGTGCTGAGATCTGCACTTTCAAACCTAAGAAATCTCAAGTGGTGGTAATTAGACCTGAATTTTATCATTGCCACCTAATAGATGAGTAATGTTTTATAAACATTTCCACATGCAAGGTGTCACTTCATTCTCACTGACAACAAACACTTCTTTTCATCAAAATCATCTACGGCAAGGCACAAAGAGAAGGGGAAGCGACTTGCCCAAGATCGCACAGCTGGGAAGCACAGGGCTGGCAGAGAAGCCACAGACTAGAATCCAAAGCAAGAGGTCTTTCCAAATTGATTTATGCCTTCCTCCACGGGCCAAGATGCAGATGAAGAGAGAGCTCATATGCAGTGTGACTTCTATTTATGTGTGCAACCCTGTGCATTAGCCAAGCCAGGAAGAAGCCAATTATGCAGATTATAAAAGTAAAATCCCCAAACATAAAGCTATCAGGGAGCAGCTCGAGCCACAGCTTCTCCCATGAAACTAGTGGTCTTGACTGGGATGATTTTGCACCCAGTGGATGTTTGGCAACACTGGAGACATTTTTCATACTTACAAATAGGAGGGCCTACTAGTGTATTATATACAGTATACACATACACACACACATATACAAGTCATTCATTAGTGTAGAGGACAGCTCCCCACAACAGGGAATAATCTGCTTCCAGACAATGATCTCAGTAAACAAGAGCAGCAGAAAGATGGGCCAGGCTTCTCAAAGGTGTGAACATTACGCAAATTTGATGTGATGGTGTTAGCCTTCCAGGTTCTTGAGCAAGTTAACCACATTGCATTTCTCTACTATAAAATAAGATAGGGGGCAATGTGACGTAGTAATTCTCAAACATTCTTGGGCCCAAACAATGGCCTTGGAGTCTCCCTAAAATATAAAATCTATTCCTAGAAATTCTGCAGTAATCACCATCACCGGGGCATTGGCTGTGATTGCAGGTAACCAGCAAGCTGCAGCCTGAAATGGTGCAGGTGGGCAGGTGACTCTCAATCTTTCTAGGCAAGATTTGCAAGTGTGGGAACACTGGCACCCCACTGCTAGCCTAGAGGTGACAGGGCTTTCTTTCTCCAGGGAGTGCCAGCTTCTACAAGGCTGAGAGGGCTGGGGCAGCCCAGCAGATGAAAGGATCAGCTGCCCCACAAAAACAGCCCACACAGAGCAAAGCTCCAGCCACAAGCACTCAGAGATGCTCAGCCATGGATAAGTCATGAGCTAGTCACAGAAAGATTCGTGGACACACCCAAGCATGGCAAAGGACACCATCCCAGCAGTGATTTGCCCCCATTAACTCCTTTGGGGAAAGGTATCCACAATGTTCTCCAGGAAGCTGGCTGACCTGAGCCTCAGGGTGGAAGAGTGCCACCATGCTGCAGGCATCCAGTCCTTTGACTTGTCATTTCTCTAAGGCACAAATCAAAAACTTACGGTCTGGTATTACAGCTTTATCCTCACCCTCCAAAGATCTAAAAAAGAAAGAAAAGAAAAAGGGAGGGAGGGGATTCCAGGCCCTGGCTGAAGAACCATGGAGAGGCAAATGGATATCCTATTTCTTCTTTTCCATCTTTTGACCTGAACTAAGCATCCTCATCCTGCCCACATCACCTGCTCAATTGCCAGGCAGAGCAACACAGCTAGAGCACAGCCTCTACGGGGATATCCACAAAGGCATCCCCGCAAGCTGACCCAACTCAGGAAAGCCTGGGCTTTCAGCTATCATTCCCCCTCCCCTTCTTTTTCCCAAGTTCTGCTGTAGGCATCTTGGGTCTCAGATGCTTGTCCTCCCATAAAGGACAGCGCTGATGGGATGTGGCAGGTGGCAGGTACCCCTTACTCACAACTTAAGAATCAGAGCGCATTAGGACCACCAAGAGCATTTTTTTTTTGGTAAAACGATACCCCAGTCCAAAACAGAACCTCTGCAACAGGTCCTGGGCATCTACCTGGGGGATCCTAAGTCTAGTATAGCCAGAGATAGCATTTATAGGCACAGACTTTGCAGTAGGGATCTTGGGCTCCAACTTGGAGTTAAGCACCAGGGACATTCAGTATAGAAGTGACTCTGGGCTAACAAAGAAAGGAGGCAGAAAGGTGCACTCTTGAAACGGGGAGTGACAGCCTGGTATGGCTGGTTAAGGTGGGAGCACAGGAGACACTGGTTTTATTTCAGCCCAGCATTAGACTGTGCCAAGGAAGGAAACAGTACCTTGTAAGAACTAGCATCTCCTTTTAGGACTATTCACCCAAGCATAGCATCAGTGTGCTCACAAGGAGGTGGCACCTGCTGGTGCCCAGGAAGGGAAGGACAGCACGCAGCTAGAGGAGGCCAGCCAGCCTGGGCCAGGTCCCTGAGGACACTGATTCCACCTCTTACAGCAGGTGATCCCCCAGGGGCTGGGGGCCTCTAGTCCTGAACTCTATCCTCAGAGACTTGCTCCACCTTGATGGGGCTGTTGTCAGCCAACTCTAAAATGCCCAAATGGGCCACAAAGGGCACTCTGGCTGCCCTCGAAGTTACAGCTTTCTGCAAGCATCTCCCTTCCACAATAGCATGTTCCTTTTTGGATATAAAGCTGGGATCTCCTGATGAAGGATACTGGCTAACAGAGGTGGCCCAGCCTGTTTCCAGCTGCTATTTGGCAAAGGTGGGTGGCCCAGGCTGGACCCAGCCTCTCGCACTTACAAGAGCTGTCCCAAGACCAGAACGAACCTTATGCCCATCCCTTTGGGAGCATCCTTCTTCAATCTATACCAAGAGCTCAGTCAGCTAGTTTGGGAGACAATTCCATCAGCTGCCCCAATCACATCTTTTTCCAGAGAATGAATCTGAGAGACCCACAGCGTCACACACCGCTCTGCATGATAACTGCCCTGCAAGCTCTGTGGATGGCAGGGGAGGTCTGGATGATAGCCTCTACAGAATGGCCTCTCTGGGGTGCAGAAACCCTACCTGGCGTTATCAGTGGCAACTTGATGCGGAGACCGCCCTCCCAGTCGTGACAGCATTAGCCAGAGCCCCTCAAGTTTCCTCCAGGGTAACATAAGGCTGGCGGCCGGAGTTAAGCTGGACTGCTTGGAAGATGGTGTGTACTTCTGCTCTGCTCCACTTCACTGAGAGGAGTCAGCAGCAGTGAGGATTTAAAATGCAGCAGATGAGATTTAGGTTAGATTCACAGGCGAACTTCCTGACTAAGAGGGAAGCATTGGAAAGGCTGACCCATTACTTAAATTTCACTGTCAAGCCACAAGAGGCTGATTGTACTGTCCGCCAGGACTGGGGGTAAGAAACAAGGAGGCAGCATTGGTGCACAATGGTCAGAAGCAGGGGCCTCACCCTGACTGCCAAGAGTCGCTTCACCACTGACATGCACGAACTAGAAAATCAAGTTCAAAGAATTGAAGAAAATAGGAGAAAGTCAAATATTCTATGCCCTTCAGAAGAAAAGGTATATTGACTAGGGAGCACCAACCACCATCACAAAGGTCTACTGAGCAGGGAGCACCAACCACCATCACAAAGCAGATGAAACGCTTCAAGGCTGCGATGACCTGGCTGTGAGTGTGACAAGTGTGTGAGACTCATTAAAAGCTGTGCTCTGCCAAAATATGTAGCTGTGGATTTTAGACAAGAACAGAGGTGCTGCGGTGCAGGCTGTGGCAGGGTATCCACGCAGTATGCAAGAGTTCAACCTCCAGAGATGAGGGGAGGGGAGGACTGGGCCTGTCACGCTTTTAACCCCAGCACTTAGCCCAGAAAGACTAGGATGGAGTCCAGGCCATCTTCTACACAGCAAGTTCAAGGATAACCTGGGCTACTTGGGACAGGGGTTGGGTGGACAGTTCCACTAAAACCCAACTTGAGGCACATATGACTTTACTGGGCTGACTTACAGAGCACGGGTGAGGGGTTACTTGTAAGAGTGTGAGTGACTCCAAAACAGCCATACCATGGGAGAGGGAGGGAGGGGTAGCACAACAGCGGAAATTAGCAGTAACTATCTCTGGGTGTGGAGGTATATATTCTTATTTTCTTCTTCTGGATATTTTCCAAATATTATAAATTAAGAATAACCAGAAAGCATTCCCAGGGTGGGAAACAGCAGAGAGGTGGAGAGCCTGGTCCCTGACAACACTCCATGACTGAGTCCACCTCACTGGCACAGACATTATTCCCAGAAAGCAAAAGGCTGACACTTGATCTCGTACTTGGCAAGACAAACACAGTCTGCCTTCCAGAATGGCCTGGCGTGCCCACTGAAGCACCTGGAAACTGCACATCGTTGCTCCTCTGGGAGGCACGGGCCTCCTTCTCAAGAGAGCCTGGGGATGCCCAATTCCTGTCTAGCCCCTCTGCTCATCTCACCCAGTGTAGGAGTGAACAGCAGGAGAGGGAGGAGGGGTCTGCTGAGCAGGGCCTCCTGGAATGACCCTGAGAACATTCCAGAGTCAGAGTCGGCCCCTGCCAACTGCTTGCCCAGTGTAGCCAGGGGCACAGCAGGCCTCATTCACACAGTCTACAAAGTAGAAACTGTTGGCTTCGTTCCATTAAAAAAAAAGGCAACTCTAAAATTCAAGGTACTTTCCCTTAAGTCACACCAAAGGAAATTAAGTGGCAGGGCTAGGATAAAATCTTGCTCAAGCTCTCCATATCAGGGAAAGTGTCTTCTCAGCCACTCCTAGCAAAGGCATCCATGCAGAAAGCATGGCGTAGATCACACCTCTCCTCTATACTTCATCCTCTTGATGCTGTAAGACAGGCTGCTGCCTCACTCTCTCCACAGATGTAGATCAGTAGCTCTCCATGGATACCTCAATGGCTGCCTGTGGCCAAGTCCCCCAACCCTCCTCAAGGACACTGAAGGATGCTGAGCATCAGGAAGGGAGCTGCCTGTGAGCATCCACTCTGGAGATACACGAGCAACTTGTGTCCTGGAGTTCACAGGATCCTCTTCCCACTCATGGCAGACCTCTCGGCCTTCCTACAGATGGGGAAACTGAGGCTGAAAAGTTGGCCTTCTCTGAATCTATAAAGAAGCAGACCTAGGTCTCACAAGTTGCAACTCTTGCCCTGAAAAGTTGTAAACTCTATAGAGCCCCAACTGCAAGGCAAAGGGCAAATCTAGCAAGTTCACTCGGAGAGGCAATGAGCTCACTGGGCTGACTTACAGGGCGAGGGTGACCCCAAAGCATCTGTACCACATGTAAGGGCCACCCCAGCATGGATGATGCTCCCCATAGCTATAAAGACAGAGCTCCCTTCAGCTAATCTACAGTCTTGCTCCACCCGAGAACATGGGGCTACAATTTGGGAAGAATCCCATAAAACTGGCCAGGAAGTAGAAGAGGGGGGTTTGGACTCACCCCCTTCCTCTAAGAGCGAGTGTCAACATCAGTAGGTCTGACCTCTGAAGAGCTCTAGACAGTCACAGCTGCTCTCGATGACGCTGAGGGCTGTCTTGCTCCGAGGATCACACTCGACAAGATGAAGCCTATTATTACATCATCTTTCCACAGAGGTATGTGGAAAACTTGGTCTCCGGGCCTGGGTTCAAATCTCAGCTCCACTGTCTCCTATTGATATAGGACCTCAGGTTTTGTCTGAAAACGGGACCAAGAAGTTGAGGGCTGGGCCACATCAGCCTAGGAAGAGGCAGCTTTGTCTGCATGGAGTGGCCAGTAGCCCCCACCTTGCTCTCAGATCTTAGTTAGAGGACCTTGAACATGCACTTCCTGCTGTAGTAAGGATCCTTTGGCCTCCTTTTTCCAACCCATCCTTCAGGGCTCATAAGACCCCAGGTGTAGAACCAGGGCCTCGCAAGGATCAAAGTCGACTGTTCGTTCATCTGTCTCCTCTTGACAGCAGGGGCTGACTGCGCTACTCCACTGCTGAATCCTCAGGACCTGTCTGCAGCGTTCGTTTCGTGTCGTGCTACCACAAACTAACTGAAAACAATACAAACGGCAGAGTCTAGTGAGAAGGAAGCCTTACAAAACTACACCAGGCCGGGTGCAGTGCCATGTGCCCATTATCCCAGCACTCAGGTGTCTGAAGCAAGTGGACTACAGCCTGGGCAATATAGCCAGCACGAGACCAGCCAGGGCTATGGAGTACAACCCTGTGAAAACAAAACCAAAACCAAACAAACAAACCCCCACAAACATAAGTCAGATAAATAAGTCTCTTAAAATTTGTGTTAAATGTCACAGGAGGATAGGAGTCTACAATATAAAAATAAAGGGCCAAGCTGGGGAGACAGTTCAGCAAGCAAAGGCAGTTGCCCCAATCCCAACCTGAGTTCTATACCCAGAACCTATGTGGTGAATCAATGGACCCAACTGGCATAGGAGTCCTCTGACCTCTACATATGGCCATGCCATACAGAGCCCCATACACCTTCTCCAAACACACACACACACACAACTTTTTTTCAGGTAGGAAGGCTACTTATCAGAATTTAGAAATCAATGTGACAAAGTGTATTTACAAGGCTAGAGAGATGGAGATGGCTTTTACAGTGGACAGGAGTTTGGTTGGTTCCCCTCACCTAGCCCATGTAGCATGGCTGCCACACAGGCACTAAGCTCCATGAGGACCCAGTGCCTCTGGTCCGCACAGGTGTACTCAGATGCATGCTCACACACAAATAAGTAAAAAATAATTACATTTTAAAAATTTAAGTGTTTATTATAAGAATTTGATTACAGCTGACACATGTCTGTGATCCCAGCACTCAGGAAGCTGGGGATGAAAGTTCAAAGTCCGCCAGGCTACAGTGTGAATATGAGATATTTTTTCGAGAGGGAGAGGAGAAATTCATGGCTTCTTTTTAGTGGTTTAAAAAAAGCAAAAACAACTTGAATGTCTGTAAATAGGGGAACAGATAATTATGACTATAGTAGTTAAATAAATTAGACACCTATACATTGACATTAAAGAGTCTAAAAGAAATGGTGAGCTTTAAAAAACGGACAACAAAGGGTTGGCTGGAGAGGTGGCACAGTGGGTAAAGGCACTCGACACCAAGTGTGACAACCTGAATTCCATCCCTGGGACCTACACATGAGCACTGTTGCACACATGTGTGCACAGACATATAATAAACAAACAAATCAATACCTTAATGGATGATAAACTGAGCATGAAGTACACATATAAAATTCTAGTACTTGGGAAGCAGAGGCTAGACCAGTAGTTCTCAAGCTTCCTAACACTATGACCCTTTGATACAGTTCCTCATGTCGTAGTGACTCCCAACCATAGAATTATTTTCATTGCTACTTCATAACTCTAATTTTGCTATTGTTATGAATTATAATGTAAGTATCTGATATGGAGGCTATCTGATAACTGACCTCCGTGAAAGGGTCATTTGATTCCCAAAGTGATCATGACCCACAGGTTGAGATCCACTGGGATATAGGGTTGTGAATTTGAGACCAATCTGGGCCACATACTAAGACTCTATCTCAAAATAATAGTAACAATAATAAATCTAATTAAAAATCTTTAATTTTATCAAACTTATTTTTTAAATTTTTTTAAAAAAGAGTTTACTAGATACCTTACTTTTCTCACATACAAACTTGAATTTCTCTATGGATAAGGTATAATAAAGGTCTACTAACAGAAGAGTAACAAAACACACTCACCCATACACACCCAACACACTTACACTCGTGCATGCAAAGCTCTAGTGATCACAAATACAAAATCTGCTTCACTGGGCAAGAGTATCAGCAGGTTATCAGAAGGGCAAGGGCAAAATCCACCTCTGACCTCTGTCAGCCTCCAGGGGCTGCCCATGTTCCTGGACCCAGAGCCCATATCCCTCTACCACCTGCCATGCCTTTCCTCCTTCTCTCTGCTCTGTCTAGGCGCCAGGTAATCCAAACCCCTTCCCTCCCTCAACCTGTAACTCTCTTTACCAAGAGAGGCAGCACATCCATGGGTTCTGGGATTAGAACCTGGGCAACTTGGGGCCACTTGGTCCAGCTGTCACAACACCTGTGTGTAGCACACGGGCAGTGACTGCCTCTGTTTAAGATGGGAACATCACAGTGAAACCCCTTTCATCTGTGCTGGTGAGATAACCACTGTACTCTACTGAGACACTACACCAGTAACAGGCAGCCTTTTCTTGGCGGGGCTAGGAGGGGTACAAAACTGCAAACTGATGTTCATAGGCTCTTGTTGATTCTCTGAATGCTGGAAACACAGACACATGACTGAGTCAAAACCCATATAACAATTACCCTTTAGAGAAACTGACAGGCACGAACCTCGTCTTCCTGGAGTCATGTGGCATCACCACAACGGGAACACAAGCCAAATGTCAGCAGGATAAGTAATCTATTACTTAAACGCATGAGTCAGATTTGATAAATTCCAGTCTTTGAAATTCTATCAAAATGAAGCCTTAAATTAACAGGCTATGACGGCAACCTAGCAACCCAGCCTCATTCATTGCCACCTGAGCCTGGTACGGTAGAAGTCAGGTCTCAACAGGCGTCCAGCCCACACAAAAGGATGGCTGGGTCCCAGCACACAACCTGTGGAAAACTAAATGCTAAAATGAGTAACTGGAGCAGGCTGAGAATTGAACCCTAACTCCATTCCCCGTCCTCTCTGACCTTGGGCGTAGGGACCTTTGGAGCTTTCTGAATACCAAGGGCCATTCTCACTGACTCACAGTAAGACACCCAGCACGCAGAAGGGGTTCACTAAGGGCTAGTTCCTTCTTCCCGTCCCTTAAGTACTAAAGCCAGCGGGCAAGCCCCTCCATCACTGGAAGAGTGCTAACCACACCTCACCCACACACTGCCTCTGAAATCTCAGCCTGTACTCAGCCTGTCCAACCTGTATTTCCACTTTTTTCTTTAAATAGACTGCAGATTCTGGCCACATCCAAAGCCATAATAACTGCCAAATGAGGAGCTTCAAGTTTTAGCTGCATTGTTTTTCAAATCACGTGGGTAAAAAACCTAATTATGCAACTGTTAAAATAAGTATGAACCCCTGTATGACGGCATTTCACTGAGCCCTGAGACATGGTAGGGAGGGGAGAGCCTAAGTTCTGAAGGTCTTGGATCAATTAGAAATGTTCTGTATATTCCAGTCAGTTCTGAGACTCTATTTCCCCTATTGATAAAGGCAATAGTCAAAACCTTTCTATCCCTTCCAGTTTTGATAGTCTGATATTAATTATCAAATGACCAAAACAAGCAAAATAATCAAAGTAGAGAATTTCTTTAAAAAGAATGGATGGCCTAGCGGTGGTGGTGCATGCCTGGATACTGGGTGTCACTGTGTACCTGTGGTCACCAGCAGACTGCACAGACTCCACTCTGTCTTGCTCATCTTTCTCTCCGCCCACGGTGCAGAGACAGTCAGAGTGAACTGACTCTGTAAGGAAACAAGGCTTATAGAAAAAGTACCTGAAAGACTACCTGCTCCAAGCCACAAAACCAATCTGCCCAGAGGTAATAATGACCTAATTTCCCCTCCCACAAAAACAAATGCCCCCACTTCCTTAAGAGAAAAAAAATTTGAAAACTCCAAGATGCAAGGGGCTTATCTCCAGACTTATCCACAGTTCTTCCCTTTTATCTCCTTTTGTAATATTGAAGCTTTACAATATATTATTGAAAGGAAAATTATTAAAACTATTAAGCAAGATTGCCTGCCACAGTCTGACTTTGATCTAAGCCAGGTCAGAGCTCAAGCGTGGGTGGGGGTGGGGTGGGGGGCACCTGGCCTCAGGTGAGTCTCTGCATTTAGCTGTGAAGTGAAGGGAATGTCACCTGCTCTGACGACTACATCATCAGGCTGCTGTGGGCGGAGGCTCAGGAACACACTGTAGGATCACTGTGCCTCCTAGAGCTCTTACCTTCCCTACTCCTGGAGTCCTACCTGTTGCTTTCACTTTTCCTTCCAAAGCAGAATTTATTACTTCATTTCACACGTTCATCATGTTGCTTTTATCATTAAAAGAGAGAACAGTCCACAAGGCTGCAGCCTTTGCTTCTGAGCAAGCTACCAAACTACAAAAACAAACTGGGGCCTGAACACAACTCTGGCAACGAGCAATTCTGAGTTGAAAAACCACAGCTGTGAGCCCTTGTTTTCCCAGGGTGTTCTGTTCCCTTCTTTCTAACATTTTTTTTCCTCTAACATTTTGGAAACTTCAAACCACAATGCATCCTGGTAGATCGTAGGAAGCAAAAGCAAAATGAGGGAGAAGTGTTCATTGAAGAGTCAGAGACCTGGAACCTTTGGAAGTGCTGAGCCCAGTGACCAGACTCGTCCTGCCCAACACCAAATCAAAAAGATACCTTTGTTTTTGTTTTTTGTTTTTTTTTTTTACTTTCTCTCTCTTGCTCTCTCTCTCTCTGTCTCTGTCTCTGTCTCTCTCTCTCTCTTGTCCCCTCCTCCCCCCTGGGAGGTATGTATATGTATACATGTGTGTTCAGATGCACTCACCTGTACATGTGAGTATATAGGTCAGAGGTCAAAGTCACCTTCCCACCTTACCTTGAGACAGAATCTCTCACTGAAACCAGGCGTGGCTGAATTCAGAAGCTGGCCAGAGAGCTCCAATATTAGCTGAAGTAACAGACACCCACGGCCACACCTAGCTTTTAGTGGGTGCTGGGGATCTGAACTCAGGTCCTCGTGCTTGAAAAGCAGCACTCTATCTAACCAAGCCATCTCTCCAGCCAGTGGACAACTTCTTAAAAGGTAAAAGTGAGGGTGAGAGGTAAGAGTCGCACACAAGAGACATTGAAAAGTTAGAGACAAGAGCATGCTTGAGCCCATTAGCTCCAGAGCCTGTGGGATGATGGGAAGGGAGAGACCCCAAAAGAACAAGGGGCCAGTGAGAACATTCTACTCATTTTACAACTTATGCCTGATTTTGCCTACAGTAGCAGAACAGGTCAATGAAGAAATACATTTGAGGAAATTTGAATTCAGAGACTCTCAAATGATGTTTTCAATGGAGGCAATCAAATAATTGCTAACAGTTCAACTTCCTCATCAATAAAATGTGAGCAATAGCATCTGCCTCCAACACTGTAAAGACTTCAATGACACAACACAGCCCCAGGTACATTTGCACCTAAGATTCCATTAGATGACAAAGGCTGTCTTTTCTGAGTGGGTGACAGGCATTGGCTGGTAGGTCCTAAGACTGACTTAGGACACCTTTCAGTGGCCCTGACATCTGAGTCCTGCTAAAGAGGCTCCAGAGGCCTCCTTCAGTGCTGAAGGCTAGAAGCCAAGTTTAATGTTCAAGTCTGATTAAACCCTTCCAAGACAGTTGCCACATCTGATCCCTAGAAGCCCAGATACGGTTTCTAACATTCTTACTTCCTGTGTGAAAACAGCTCCCCCAGTTGATGATCCAGTGATCCTCTAGGTACCAATTAGTAAGCACTGCACTAAATCCTTTCCAAACATCTCCTATAATCCTCCCAAGTGTGGGGTTGGGACAGGGTTTCCTCATTCCTATTTCACAGGTGAAGAAAGTGACTCAGCCTCAGGACACAGCAGGGACTGAGTTCAAACCCACGTTCACAGGGAAAATGACACACATCCACACACACACCCTTCCTCAATCAACCCCTCACCCCTCATTCTCTCCCCGTTTCGGCATGCCTACAGGGGCCCCTTTTGCCCCTCACAAGAGACAGTGCAACCCCTAGAAGGATCTTTGTGTTTTTGCAAACACGGCTACTGGAATCTTTTTCCCTATGTCCTATTCAGAACAAACCTTCAGAACACTCCCCTCTTGCCCTCAGAGGCTCCTGGAGTCAGTGTCCAGCAGAGGCCTCAGCTGCTGCTGGACTCAAGTCTACCTGTTTCACTCAGAGGAGAGATAAGGAACAAGATGGGGGAGATGGGGGTGAAACACACAACACAAGAACGCCAAACAGTCACACCTCATCCTCTGACCCCACAAACCCATCCCATGATCCCAAAGCCTCCCTGAAAACTGCTTTGCTTTCCCCCAAACCCTCCACCCTCTGGCCCCTTTCTATTCAGTTCACAGTGTCTAGGAGACACTGCTATTCACTGTTGCTTTACAGAGTCCCCTTGGATAGCCTCACCAGATAGAGATGGGGCCATAAACAGTGGGTACTGAGACATGGACAGCAAGCCAAAAGGTGAGCAGGCATTGTCAGATGCCAGGTTTGGGCCAGCTTCCTAAATAGAGGGAAACTGGCTTAGAATCAGAGCTGCCTCCACATGCTCTACAGCACCAATAGCTCGATCTGGTCACCACTGGAGATGACAACGCTCCTGGGTGCTGGCAGTGGCACCCAGAGTGTACAGACCAGCAGGCCCTCCCTGCTGAAGAAACCCATGGTTCAGTTTCCTCAATTATCTGTGATATTAGGGAATAGCAGTTTCCTCAAAGACAAGCCCTCTATTTCTTTCTGAAAGTCTGAGGTGAGATGGCTGCTGCAGTCACTGGAGAGGCCAGCCCACAGAGCTGGAGGGGAGGGGAAGGGGAACCTCATGAGCCAGCTTCCTGAGGAAGTTTTCAGAGAGCTGGAATATAGAGGGCACCAGGCATGTTTCAGAGCCTGTCACCTGGCAGACATCTCACAGGCAGCTTTAACATCGGCCTCCTTGCCCCCCACGTCCAACAGTCCTTCTTCTCCCCACACTTCTGCACCCTGGACCCTTCATTTCCCAGACTGAGCATCCTATCCTAAGCTGGAAAAGCAGCCCGTTACAGCTTCCCAGGTCTCAAGACTCAAAACTGCCAGGAAGGCTGAAGTTGTTCTCAGGCTTGCTTCCATTTATCCTCAGAGCCCATTTGCAGCCTGGGCTCTTCCCCTTCCGTTCCTGGGGCCCAGGTAGAAATACCCCAGCTGTGCTGCACACCTACTGTCAAGGCCAGAAAGGAAACTGAAATTGCCTGAGGGAGCGCTCCACTCCACCCCACCCCCACAGCTCTCCACCCAGGCTTGTCTTCCTCTCTACTGGAGGCACAGCTTGGGTGCCACCTGTCAGGGTCCTGCCAGAGGTCCTCCTACAGCCCCCCAAGTTCTCAAAGCAGCATCGGAGGCACTTGTAGAGTGAGAGCCACTGCAGGAAGCATTCGCAGCTCACACTCTGGGTGCACACTGAAAGAGCTCAGTCTGCTGTTAGAGAGCAGTTGGTTTCCAAAGGCAAAGAGAAAAGGTGCATATGCTCAAATAAATAAATAAATAAATAAGTAAATAAATAAAAATGAAGGGATATTGTCTTGCTGTCCTCTCCAGGGAGTCTGGCTGTCCTACAGACAAGAAAGAAAAGGGGTTCCCTCCCGAATACTGGTTTCCTGGGAGAATGCCCATTCTCCTTGGAAATACACTGCAGTAGCATGGACTAAAACAGCAAGCTGGGGGGGGGAGTGCAAGCCACCAATCTCATTTCCAGAGTCTCTGTTGCCAGCCAATACATATTAATAATTAACCTGCCTACCAGGAGCTGCTGTTGCCAAGAAAGATGAGTGACAGCACCGGGAGCCTTAGCCCTAGACCCCCCCCGACTTGGGGTGCAAAGGAAGCCTGGAACAAAGCCCTGCCTTCCTTCAGGAAGAGGTATCTGACATGTGAGATGTCACTCACGAGGGGCTGACCCCTGACCTTTCCACAGCCAGCTTCAGGCTTTTGCTCTCCAGAAAGCAGACAAGGAAAGGCTCTGGGAGGGCGGGGGAGGCAGGATCATTGGCCCACCCGGTGCAAAACCATTGACCACCTCCCACCTCCTTCAGAGCCAGTCTCCGACCTGCAGCTCCCACGCCTCTGGGGCCTCTCAGTTCCCACGCACCACCGGCGGTGTTTGGAAAGCCGTACTGTCTGCAGAGAGAATCCTGTTACCATGAACACAGGCAGGACTTGGAGATGCGATTCTTTAACCCTGCTGGGCATCTACCGGCGCGCCCTTCCCAAGAGAGAAGCCAGGGGCCAGCTGAATTCTCTCCTAACACACCGCGCCCAGACACAAAGCACCAGACCGCAGCCCGCGATCCCCGCGTCCTGCCCGAGAAAGTTCGTGCGTGCACACACCTGCAGGCTGCCTGCGGTTCTCCCCAGCACTCCAGGGCGGCGGGCCGTGCATCCCGGGGCGGGCAGCGCCAAAGCTCCATGCGCCCGCTCCGGCCCCGGTGGGCCACCGGTCAACAGCTTTGGGCCACGGAACGTGGCTGGGCCTCCAAGCGCCCACCGCACATCGTGCGCCCTCCTCGTCCTCGCCGGGGCCTTTGCGAAGAGCCCACACCCACTTGACATCAGCGCCGACCCAAGCGCGCTGCGCAGCGCCAGACGCCGGCCCCTAGCAGTCCAGAGGGCGCCCTAGGTGCTGCCTCGCGGCCAGGACGGCGCGTCCCAGACTGGCACATTCCTTTCCTTGCAGTGGATGCTGCAAGCTGGAGGAGGCTGAGATGGAGGAGGGGAGAGAGGCAAGCGCGCGGGAAGGGCAGGACCTACGGCCTCGCCACTGTGGCGTTCTGGCGCCCAGCCAGTCACCAAAAGCCCTGCCAAGCCCTTGCAGCAAGCACCCATCAACTGTGAGAACCAGGTTGTAGGTTACGTGGTGTGATATCCACGCGCTGCCAAAAACCCTCTGAGAGCCCTGACCTTGAATTCTTCCGCACACTGTTTCTGGAAGCTCCGCTTCAACAACAAACCCCCGGAGGATTGCCCAGCTGATTCTGGTAAGCCCGGAAAGAATGCTTGGTTGGATGTGGCTGCTCACCCCCATACCCTAGGGGTCCACTGACAGGCACCAGAGAAGTAGACCATACCCACTGGCTTTGGCAGCCCCAACTGTGTTTTTCTTCTCTCAATACCCTTGATAATAAGGGACTTCTGCTTCTGCAGGCAGTCGGAAACAGAACCGCCCAGCAACCCACACACACTTCTAATTCATTCACTAGTATCTAAATATTCAAATAAAAATAAGGCTCAGAATGTGCCTGCAGCTACACATAGAGGATAAAGTTCCTGTACTCACAGCCAGGATAATACAGTCAGGATGAGATCTTAAACGTAGAATAAGCTCGTTATAGTGGACTCAGAAGTACAGGGGCACACAGGACGCTAGGCAAAGGACCCCAAATTGACTCAGCAAACAAAGTCTTCTCTGAGGAAGTGACGCAGATGCAGAGGCTTGAGGAAGTACACTGATAACTAAGGTTTACTTGCGCTCCTGTCAACAGGTGGAGATGCTGGACAGAAGTGGGCCTCCATGCCTGAGAACTGGCTTTTGTCCAGAGAGCATGTGAGGCAGCCCACAGGCCTTGGAAAACAGTCCACCTCTCTTTCCTGAGACCTTCAAGTGCTTTCTCATCTCCGACTGTCCACGGCTGTCTCACCTCAATGAGCAAACACTGAAGAGAATTGGGAACCTTCGCATATGGCTCCAGTGCCACCATCACTGTTCTACATGGTCCTTCAGAAGCACTTTTGCTCTCTGGTCTCAGTGTTTTCTCTATAGGGCAGGGATGGGTTAGGACAATCCTTCTCCCGAGATCTGTTTAACTCCTGTCTCCTTTGGATAAGTATACAAATGTCATTTTCATTCCAGCGCCTCTATGATACAAGACAGTGAACTATCTTTTTTCCAAATCAAATCATATTGCTCAGTGGGAACTAAGTTCCAATCCCCAGCACCAATGTAATGCTGGGNTGGCCTGCCTATAATCCCAGGGCAAGGGAGGTAAAGAAGAGGTTCTGGGACCAAGTTGGCTCCAAGCTGGCTATCTAGACTAGCTGAATCAGTGACCTCATAGCTCAATGAGGTGATCTATAAAGTGAATCAACACCTTATAAAGATAAACACCTGAGAAAGACAGTTTCAACCTCCAGCCTCCATATGCACGTTACATGTGTCCACACATGCAAACACACACACACACAGGCATACAAAAATAAGAATAAAGAAATTGGGGCTGGAAAGATGGTTAAGAGCACCAGCTGCACCAGGTGGTGGCAGCTCATACCTTTAATCCTGGCACTCGGGAGGAAGAGGCAGGCGGAGCAAAAGTGAGTGTCAGGACAGCTAGGACTACACAGAAAAACTCTGTCCGGGGAGGAACAAGAGCACCAACTACTTCCCCAAAGGGTCTGGGTTCAAATCCTAAACCCACATCCACCTCCAGCTCCAGTTCCAGGAGATCTGATGCCCTCTTTCAGTCTGCTCATGCATCAGGCATGACTGTAGTGTACAGACATGCAGGCAAAATACCTACACACATAAAAAATCAAAAATAAATTTAAAAAGAAAAAATAAACCTTAAAAATCATACCAAAAACACACTTGTTGAAGCTACATGTGCCCTTTAAGTATTACTCTACTATTTTTAGATGTTTATGAAGGTCAGTTTGAAAAAAACAGATAACAACTCTCTCTTCCACAAGAAACCAGACACCATTATTCACTTATCTCTAGCCTCACTTAAAAAACTTCTCCCATACAAATTGGCCAAGCAATGAACAAAATCACAGGGCCATCCAAAATAAAGAAGAGAAATGCTGTGGAAGAGTCTTTCAAATAATTTCTAGTTTATTGCAGGGAAATAGACCCATTGTAGATGTGTACAATGTTCCTGGAGACAATATGAAATAAAAGCCTTAAAATCACCCAGCTTCTGGGAGTCATCAGCTCCACGATGAAGTATTTATCCACAAAAGGCAGTCACTGGCACCACGATTTGCATAACAGTACATAATTACAAAGACCTAAACACAGAAGAGACTAGCTAATACAATATGGTGCATCCTTACAGTAAAACACGCCCCAAGTTTAGAAATCATATACTCGGGGCTGGGTGTAACAGTGCACACCTTTAATCCCAGCACTCAGGAAGCAAAGGCCAGCTTGGTCTACATAGTGAAATACACATATAATATTTACTGCAGACTAAACAAAAGATTCTAAGATAAACAATCCTGACCGTGTGCATGTGGTGACTGGGGGGTTGGGGGGGTGGAAAAGCACTTTCCATGGAGTTGCCTGATGCTCGTTTTTCTTAATAACTAACTTCACCCATGTCCTGTAGCAAACATGTTGCTGCTATGGCTCAAGAGCCTCACAAGTAAATCTATTATCCCATATTAGAGCTGTAAAACTCTAATGTTAAACAGAATGGAACAAACCTCCCAGGCAAATAGGAATACAGATCAATTCTTCACCCGCACACACTGGCCACTGGGGATGGGTTCTTGTCTTAAAAGGGGAATCACTTTGCTCCCAGCCTTCTTGTAGAGATTTGTCAGTTATCCTAGCTCACAGGTATTCAAACTTAATGTGCACAGATTACTCTCCATGGTGGTGTGGGGTATGTCTGAGTTTATGATTTTTTTTAAACCTTGCATGCTACCTCTAGAACCTAATCAGTGTATGGTTCAGTAAAGCAGACAACCAGGCGTGTGAGCCACTATGTAACAATGTCAGAACCATGTGGGCTTGTATTTTCTTCTTGAGATTTTCTGGTGTGGCTAACTTGTCTGGCAATAAACATATATTACTTTGATGACCAGATCATAAAATGCTACTTAAAAATGACTGAATTTAGGGAACCTTTAAAAGTATAGGTTTGGGTGGGGCATGCCTGTAATCACAATGCTTGGGAGACTGAGGCAGGAGGATTGCTATGAGTTCAAGATAAACATGGGCTTCGGGGTGAGGCTCACGGAGTGCTCTTAACTACTGAGTGATCTCTCAAGCCCCTGCATTTATTTATTTATTATTTTTTTTATTTTTTTTGCATTGATTTTTAAAATGCCAGCTCTGTGTCCTTCGTATCCCTCCTTTTGGTGAGTGCTGACACTGTCCCAGCCAGCGCCCCAACATCCAAGGACAGCCAGACCACGGTCGCTAGGATACCATGTAGAAAAAACTGGCAAGAAAATTATTTTTACATTTACCTCCTGGGATGTGCTTATAACAATGCCCAGGAATTTAGTAAAGGCTCCAAATGAAGCAGCCACGACCAGGAGCTAAGGATTCTGTACCTGCTCCCAAATGTTACCATTGTATGCTAATTATTATAACATTAAAATACTAGGTGTGATATTCTGGGTTCCTAGTGAGCTCAGGGAATATAAAGTTTATGCCCTAGATCCAAAGGAAAAAACCAAAAACCCTGCTTTTCCAAGGCCTTTGGGGTTTACTAAGCACACAGATAGAGACTAGTTAGCAAGTCACACATTAAACTAGATTCAGCTGGTAGGTAGGCGGGCGCCCTGTGCCTCCGCTTCCTCTTACTACACAGCCCACTAGATTAGGGCTCCCTTTTGTGGGGGGGATGAAAAAGCACTTGGAGTAGCTAGCGCTCTAGCATGGAGCTTTGCTACTTAATAAAAGCATACATGTGGATTTACAGGTAAAGAAGGGAGCTGCTAGCTGTGGGTTTTCAGCAAAAGGTGTCCAGTTATAATTATTTCTCTTAAAAAAAAAACTTAAACTTAAAAAAAATGCCTGGCAGTGGTGGCGCACACCTTTAATCCCAGCACTCAAGAGGCAGGAGAATCTCTGTGAGTTTGAGGCCAGCCTGTTCCATAGAGCTAGTTCCAGGAGAGCCAGGGCTACACAGAGAAACCCTGTCCCAACTAACAAATAAAAACATTTATACTTACTTATCTGAGAGAAGGCCATGTGTGCCATGATGTGCATGAGGAAGCTGGAAGACAGATGCCCGCATGGGTTTCTCTACTGCCAACACGTGGGCACTGGGGGCTGAACTCTGGCCTTCAGACCTGGCAGTGGGTATCTCTGCCTGCTAAGGCATCTCACAGGCCCTACCTCCCATTCCTAGCTCTCCAGGAACCCGGAAGGTTCTCAGAGGCATGAGTAGAGGTGGAGGGTGACTGTGCTAACACTTGTGATATAAACAACCAAGGACAGAAGGCAGGAGGACTGCACTCAGCGCTGGGGTCCAGGGTTCTCAGATTTTAAAAGGCTAAAAGCCAGAAAGCAGGATCCAAAGATGGCCACTTTAATTTAATCATCCTCCCATACCCCGGTCATCGCGGACACTCACATCCTATGCACAAAATGAAACACATGGCTTCCAAGCCAGGCAGAGATGCCATTAGGTTACATTTTAAATACACCTGGAGCCTAATCAAGCTAATTTTACTGTTATTGTGCCTATTAAAACATGCAGCCTTTGTTTAGAGAGAGAACAGAGGGGAGGAAAGCAGAGCCATTAATGCTGGGAACTGATTAGTCCAGAGATGTTTCTGGGAAGAAATTAACAAAAACAAACGCAGTATCGTCTGTGATCCAGGCAATCAGGAGCTGCTCCCATCCAGCCTGGGCTGCAACACAAAGAGATTCTATGAAAACACAAACCAATCCTGAATTAAAAGTAGTTTCAGGAGGGCCAGAGAGCTGACTCCAGGACAGACGGAAGACACACTGAACAAGTGACCAAGGGGGCTAACATGCATGAGATGTGGGATCTGGGGTGAAACGTCGCCCTGCTCCATGGTCAGAGACCAAAAGCCACCCAAATAAAGAGTTCTGATAAAATTAATAACTAAGAGTGCTGGGAAGATGTCTCAGTGCTCAAGAGCACCTACTGCTCTTGCAGGAGACTCAAGGTTAGGTGGCTCAAAACACCTGTAACTCCAGCTCCAGAGGATCTGACACCCTCTTCTGGACTCCATCGGCACTCACATGATATGCACACACACTGGAGACAAACACATAAATATTTCAAATTGAAAAAATAAAGGCACAGGACATCCAGTCAGCTAGAGAACACACAATGCCAGTGAGCATCTCTTTCCACTTTGATTGGAATAACTTTGGGATAAAAATGCAGAACCAGGGACTTACTCCCACAGAGAATCTAAAATAAAAAGTTTAGAGTAAACCCAGAAACCAGCCCTTGTTCTATTTACTTGCTTAGTTGCGTATTTGTGTATTTATGTGGTGGTAGTGGGCTCAAACCCAGGACTTTGTGCAAGCTGCCCAGGACCTTGTGCAAGCTACTCTCTAGCACTTAGTTCTATTCCCAGGTGGAGTATGAAGTAGGCTAGCCACCTCCCCCACAGCCGTGATTTGTTATCTTGCAGTTTGGAACCCAACTATGAGCTTTCTAAGCTTAAAAAAATAGTTTAACACGCGGACCACCCTTAGCAGTGATCACCCAGATCAGTCTTGGATCAATTCATAATCAAAGTTAAACAGAATCTAATGGGTACCTGTTCTGAGCTCTCACCCCACACAGTAAGACTGCAGCATGATGGATGCTCAAAAGACACGTAAACAGAAGACTATTCGCTTTCTGACGGGGTGGTCTCAGCCGGCACCCACAGCCAGGAAGGAACTCTCTCATCTCACCATAGTTAAAAGCCCACAGACTTAGACCTGAGTGAAATCTAGGCTCATTCTCTTCACAGTTGGGTAACCTGGTATCCGTTGTTTATCTTCTTAGATTCTCATTTCTTCAACTCTAAAACAAGATTTAAACAGCTACCCCTGCTGTAGGGTAATAAGGATTTAATAATAGAACTTGGGAAGTGTATGGGACACAGGGAATAAGAAGTGATGGACTCACTGGGGCCGGAGAATTGGCTCAGTTAAGATCACTTGTTTTTCCAAGGACCCAAGCTGAATTCCCTATACGGAGGCTGCTCACCACCTCCTCAGGCACCAGGCACACAAACATACACAGGCAAAACACTCATACACACAAAATAATAAAATAAAATCTAAAAGAAGTGGTGGTGTCATTATTCAGTCTTGGTAAGGATAATGAGGGCTTCTCCAAGGAAGGCCCAGGAAGCACTGGGCTACAGCAGTGACAGGATAGAGAAGGGCGGGTAAAGACTATAAGGCAGCAGCCACATGGGGGGTCAGGTGAGCACCAGCAAGGGCCTAGGATGTGGCCCTTGTGCCAATCTCTAAAGGTTGGTCCAAGCATGAAAAGAGGTGGGAAGACACTAAGGGTATCCATGGAAAGGAAATACCATGAGCAGGAGAACCTGGTGGCTTGTGGAAAAGGCCATAAAATATAAGACTGGGGAGGCACGTTAGTGGGAGGTACTTATGGCCCATGTAATACCTTGTGGGAACTCAATTCTCCTCCAAACCAGGAGATGGACTATAAAAGACCAAAGTTGTTTCTTACAAAGGTTTCTGTAGCTTCTACATGGAGAATGGCCACAAGCGGGAACAAGGAAAAATCCACTATTTATTCAGTGCTCAGTTGTGTGCTCTGGGCTGCGCAAGAACTCTGTATGTGAAGGACTTTAATCCTCTGGGAAGCATTTTGGTATGAGCCCTACTGCTGCCCTGATTTTACAGACAACAAAACCAAGGCATAGTGAAATAAGGAAACTAACCCATCTCTGTTAGTCTTCTAGGGCAGGGCAGCCTGCGTGCAGTGCGAGGGACAGCACACAGTAGGGAAAAGCAGGGGGGAGGAGAAAGAGGCCCTGGAGTATGCAGTGGGAGAGGCTGGGAACTGGCCCAGCAGCCTGAAGCTAGAACCAAGGTAACCAAGGCTTACTGATGTAAACTACAGGGACAAAGTAAAGGAAAACCAAAGCTACTTCCAGGTTTCTGGCTGAGAAATGGAGGTCAATTTTATGTCCTGAGACGATGGGGACAGGGGCAAAGGCGAGTCCAAATCTATATGAGCTGGACGTGTTTAGTGGGTGTGGGAGTAGGGTAAGTGACAGAAGCGGCGGGTGGCAGCAGGAGCTGAGTGACAGTGGGAAGAAGAGGAGTGGCTCTCCTGGCTATGGACCTGTGGTTGATTGTGACAACCAAGAACTCACTCTGAGGCACACAGCACCTGCCCAGCCTACCCTTGGTAACCCAGCAAGATCTACATCTCAGCTCCATGCTCTGGGCCAGCTTCCCAGGAGCCGGGACAGCAGTATGCTTCCAGAGGACCTCCAGAAGGCAACATAGTTCACCATGGCCCTGGGGCACAAGGTTATACCCCACCCCCAGCATCCCCTCCAAGCCAGCACTACCTTTTTTGGTTCCCTTATCACTGCAGCCCACCAGAGCATGAGGCCCTGGAGACACTTGTGAGCCTGAGTGTCAGGACAATAAAGTTTCTTAAAATAAGCTCCCCACAAGTGTCCCTTCCAAATGCCCGATGCCACCCAGGTCACAGCACAGGCCTGATAAAACCATTTCCTCCTGACACTTTCTGGAGTCTCAGAAAGAGTGTGCTAGAAAGTGTTGTGGGGGCACAGTTCTGAGATCCAGCAAGGCTGTCCGCACATCAGGCAGCCATGTTTTCACACAGCCTTCCAGAACCATGCATGCTTCAGCCTAAGGTACTNAGGGCTTCATCTCCAAAGTGGATGTACAATCTTGTGTTATTTTTTTTAAGTCACCTTTTCCCCTTCCCACAAGCTGCTTGGAATCCATGGTGGAACAGCATGAAGAAATAAATGAACAAAGAACGCTCGAATGAAAGGCACAGAAGCTGCTACAGTCCCGGATGTCATTCCATCAGAGCCATTTCACCAACAAAGGCTGTTTATGCATAGAGTAATAAAGATTAGAAGGAGGAAATACCCCAGTTTACAGGTAAGATCCCTAATACTTTGATCTCTTTATGTTTGAAAAGAAAACAAGTCTGCAACAGGGTGTGGAGGCAGACACCTTTAATCCCAGCACTTGGGAGGCGAGGAAGTCAGATCTGTGTGAGCTAGAGGCCAGCCTGGTCTACACTGGGAAACTGTGTCTCAAAACAACCAACCAACAAACAAACAAAAATCAGTTTACATTTGGCTCCTCTGTTCTTCCTTCTTCCCTCTCCTTACCGACCTCAACAGCAATCTAGTGGGAAAAGAGTAAACACTCCAGCAAGTGTGGGTGACTTTGTGGTTGGTGCCATTCTCAAGGTCACCAATCAACACTGGCTACTTCATCTTCCAATGAGACCTATCAAAGCCACAGCAGGGAGGCAAGCCCTTTGAATCTACCAGCCCGTGAATTGGGGGCTCTGCCCATTCTCTTCTGGAGCCTGTGCTGCTCTTCCCAAGAGTCTTTCTGAGCGCAGACACAAGCTGGCAATCGTGAAGCACACAGCCTGGCAGCACAACTTTGCAGCTATAAAAATTAAGAGATTTTCTCAAGGCTGTCTCGTGCCAAAAACCCTTCCCGAGCCTAGTAGGCCAAAGATAGAACCAAACACCCGTCTTATGTTTGTACAAACACCACCAGGGCCCTTCCTCAGGGACTCATCTTCCCTAACAAACCCAAAGGCAGCAATTATTCCAATCCCATGTGCTAGCTATGCGTGTTTGTGAACTTCACTCTCCAGGGAGTGAAGGAAAAGGATGGTCTTTGCCTAGCATTTGTGAACCAGTAGAAGCCATGAGAACCACTGTCTTGGCACTCCTTGAGCACACAGTGATGACAGATGCTTATGTTTGTCCTGAGTTCTGGCATTCTTGTAGAAGCATTAATTGATGCTTGATGTAATTTGAAATGGGTTTTATTGCCTGGTATTTTTGAAGACTGACAATCCACACAGTACACACTAGGGGGCAACATTAAGCAACAAGATAGACTCATTTGCCAACCCTGTTGAATAATGTTTAATTAAATAATGAACCCCATTCTCAAAATTAGGTCTCTATTTAAATAATGACAACAGCGACAAAGTAATTAAAAACACATGCCTGACAAATCCAGCCCTACAAGCACCATCCAATGCACTTCTTGGCATGTTGTTACTTCCCACAATTACTGGATAAATCCAATTATTCCTTCAGAAACCCAAACTCTGTCTCTCCCTTCCCTTTCTCCCCAGTGGCTTTTATGAAAATAATATCCATCTTTAATGTGCCTTCACTTCGGGAGACGGTGTGACAAGAGCAATAAACACATTCACCATGTGCAGAGACCAGAGAGAATGAGTTCTGAGGACTCTGCCGGCCCCAGGTGCAGGCTTTCTTCTCCCCAGACTGGAGAGAGGCTGGAACGAAGCAGCTGTCAGAAGCAGCCATGGAAAACCCGCACTGAGCTGCTGCGATAGCCCCAAGAAGCAGAGATCCCGGATCAGAAGGGGCAGGCAGCAAAGAGAGACGCAAGCTTTCGCCAGACAAGCTTCAGAGCAGCTCCAATCAGGGATGATTCCCTCCTCTGTGTCTATCTCTGCACCTGTGGCAGCCAGTGGGTGGCAATGTCACAGCATGGCCACCCCGGACAGGGCCATCTGCGGGCACACCACCACCCTGGGAGATGTTATTGCTATTAACACTATGAAGGGCACTGGAGGTGGGGGAAAAGTGAGCTGAGAGACGGGGGGGGTGAAGTTCTCTGGGCATGTGGGAGTGTGTTCTCTTGAAAGGGCCTTGATTTTATAAGACAGGGCCAGACTCAGTCACCAAGGACTTACAGTCACATAGGGTCACATAAAGCAAAGAACAAAGGGCAGAGTCTGTGCTGGGAGGCCAGACGGGTGAAGGAACTGCCCCCCCGGGGGGGGTGTGACTGCAGTGAGCAGTAAGGACCAGCTGCACTACACCAGCGCCCAGATCTGCCCTGACCCAGATAAGGCAGAAGTGAACTGGAAACCATGAGACTACAGACAGCCCCCAGAGGACCAAGCCAAACACGGGGTGGACAAGAAGAACTGAGGGCAGGGCCACCAGGAAAATAGTCTGTGTGGATCTGTCTCCTTCATAAACCCCCAGAGCTTAGCGCTTTCCTCGGTGGGGCTGACCATTCACCCTGCCGGCTCATGTTACAAGACCAGGCTCTTTCACCCAGCGTCTTTGGCTCCAGCAGAGTGACACACAGGACAGAAGAATCTCTTCTCTCCTGTCCCCTGCTGGCTGTCATTTGTATCTGCAAATGCTCTTTGACAAGCAAATAAGCTGCCTGACATAATTGTGTTTAAAATTAAGATAATTACCATCATTAAGATAGCATGGGCCATACACCTCCTTGGTGTGGTACGGGACTTACTTAGGACACACAAGGTCCCAAGTTTGGTCACTAGCACTGAAGAAGAAAAAAAAGGGTGTGGGGGGGCGGGAACAGAGAGAGAATCCACAAGTCTCTTCAGGAAAGCAGTTTAACCCTCAGAGGCACTTGCAGTCAGTGGTCCCCTAGTAAAGCATTTCACCAAGAAGTGGCATGTCTCTCTCCAACCCTACCTACTGCCTGGCTCCAAGAAGCAACTCCACTAAGACTGGGTACAGTGCTGAGCACCTGCAATCCCAACTCTGGGGAGGCTGAAACAGGAAGAACAAGAGTTCAAGATCAGCCCAGGCTGCATTGGGAGACTCTCAAAAACAAAATGGAAGGAGTCCAGAGAAAGTGATAGCAGGTGTGAGCAAAGTATAATGCTAGTATAAAGTATAATGTGAGCAAAGTATAATGCATTTTCACACGTGTGAAAATGCGTAATGAAACCCATTATTTTGTAAACTAGCTGAAAATGAAAAAAATAGTTTTAAAAAATACGCCCAGGGACCTCCTGAAACTGAAAAGCTTCTGTAAACAAAGGACACGGTTAATAAGACAAAACGACAGTCTACACAATGGGAAAAGATCTTCACCAACCCCACATCAGACAGAGATCTGATCTCCAAAATACACAAAGAACTCGAGAAATTGGTCATCAAAAGAAAATAATCCAATAAAAAAAATGGAGTACAGACCTAAACAGAGAACTCTCAACAGAGGAATCTAAAAT